>SJYQ01003309.1:175529-193877 GCA_006410935.1 Redunca redunca
GCCCGGGCACTTAAATTACCGTTTTCCATGCTCGCTCCCCCTTTTAAGGTCCACGAGGCAGCAAGTAGTGAATTCTGACCCACTTGATTTTCTCTTTGGTACGTGGTGACAGGTCCCACTGGCGGCACTTTACTAAAAGGTTGAAAGGGGAATCACTTCAAAACGCATGTTGAATGGGTGATTTCAGGCAGAAATTTTGTTTATATTACCAGCCAAGGACCCGATTGAATTGGCAAGGGTCTTGGTGAGATCCATACCAAGTTGTAATTTTTTTGCCTCAGAAGTGATTTATGATTGGTGAAGTAATAAAAGACTAGTTCATATCATTGGCATTACCCCAGAAAAGGACATTTATCAGATTAATAGTGAGTTTCAGATAGTGTATCGCAGGATTGGAGTTGGATTCTCTCTTTTTCCCCCTTAGCTTCCTTCCTAAATAGCACCGTCAGGAGTGGTACAGCAAATGTGGCCCCTTGACACTTACAGCTCTTGGTGGAATTGATGATACAATGAGGCATCTTCTTAACGGTGAATTTAAAACTATGTATTTTTGTATATTACTGAAAACTAAAACTAAAAGCCATTCTCCATTTGAAAGCATCAGCCCTTCATGCGTTCTATGTCTAAGATGGCTTAAATATTACCTTGGCATAAGGGAAAAAAAATATCTTTCTTGTGATGCTGAGTGATCATCAGATTATTTTTTACAAGTCCAGGAGCCTGAGCCCCACGATATAGAAAATATCAGTCTCTTTGTGCTGTTTGTTGTGAAAAGTCAAATTGTGTACATGAAGATGTGCTTCCGGAATGTTTCTGGCTCGCTTGTCCTTCTTAGCCCCTGCATCTTGGTTTTGCAGGGGAGAACCTACTTTGATGAGCAGGAACAGGCAGGAAATGTCAGGAAGAGTGGAAGCCTTTTGGAGCATCGTGAATACAGCACTCCTGTTCCAGACTTTAACATGTCCAGAGCTCACTGACAAGCAGTGCTGTTTAAAATTTCTGGCAAATGGAAAACTAAGTAAAGCAGGAACCCGGAATGAAACCTGAATTTCATTAAAAAAAAAACAACCCTGCATTTCTATAAATGTCATATATAATGCTTACTTTCTTTTCCTCTTTTTCTTCCTTAAGGACAAGGAATCCTAAGTATATAAGTATCTGTATGTAAAATCAACAAATCTTAACTCATGGACAGTTTTTTTGGGGGGGAGACTATATAATATACTATTATTAAAATTAGGAACTTCTGTTCATTTTGTTTTTCTTGGTGTTTTGAACTTAATGTGACTTCTGCTTTTTTAATGTCCCTCCTAAGAACATCCTTAGTGCTTAGGGTATTCACTTCCTTGTGTGAAGGCCTTTGTTTTCAGTGGCATTCTTTGGCAATGCTCTGTTTAAGGCAGAATTAGTGACGGGCCAGCAGATTTCTCATGGCATTTTAGAATTGAGACATAGAAACAGGAGAGTAATTTTAGGAAGCAGCTCTTTAGTAATTGTTATTCTGTTGCTGTTTCTCTCTCTCTCTCTCTTTTTTCCCAAATAGACTTTTGAATTAGGCCATTGGAGCATTCCCCAGCGATTCTAACTTGTCTTGAATTTATGTCAACTGGCTTTACTTTTCTCCTATGACCATTCACATAGTCACTGCCACTCCTTGTGCTGAGCTAGGATTCTGTACGTTGACTTATCAGGTAAAACATCTTCACATCTTCCTCCAGCTGGATGACAGTTGGCGGCTCACCTGCTTGATTTGGGGATGGGGTGGGAGGCTGGGGGATTTCTAGGTCTGGTAAGAAGGTAAATTTCACATGAAAATGCCTCAGCCTCATGACTCAAAAGACTAGTGTGATTTCACTCTTTGGTGAAGGATGCAGGTCAGATGTTCTCTGATAAGTTTCTGTTTCAGCTTCACTTTGAGGAAAGCTGCGTGGTCAGCAGCCTCTGGCATTCCTGAGCGAGAGGTTTAGCTTTATATGTTCAGTTTCTAAATGGGAGGCGTAACGCTCGCCGCCACTGGTTGATCCCCAGTGGCTCTTTTTTCCAGCTAACTGTCTGAAGCCGCTGTAACGTTTTGTGCGCTTCCCTATTTCACTTACTTCACTTTTCCCTCCAGCTTTGCACAGAGAGACAACAGAACAAAGCAATATCCAGCTAATTTCAAGGAGATGAGCAGTGCGCAGGCCCCTGCCTGTTACAGGAGCGTCTCAGCAAATGGAACATTCCGCCCAGGGGAGATTTTGCTTCTCAGAGGTGGCAAAGAGGCGACCACTTTGTTTGGCTGATACGTTATTCAGTTAACGAACCAATGAGTGTAAATCCGGTAAAAGCTGCCTATTTGTTCAAATTATACAACTGCTTTAGTTTACCGAACCATGTGTTGTGCTAATGTGGGTGATAATGGGGTCTATTGGTGACAGGCAACTGTGGCCCATGGACGCTCTGCGCATGCCCAGGTGAAAACACGCACCTTCAGATGTGTGTGCCAGTCGTTTTATGCCATGTTAGGGAAGAAACATTTAGTAGGCACTAATTCAGAAACCAAGGCCTGCAAAGGGTCAGCACCTTAAGCCCTGTAGAGTCAGGGCAGCTTTTCCTCTGGTCTTATTGCTCTCCTAATCTTTTCTGAACAGCAGGATTCAGTTGACTTGAGTTGACACGTTCTTGCAAGAGGTTCAGTCACAAAATCGATCTCTCCTCTAGAGTTTTATTTCTGTTCAGTGGACATAGAAAATTCAGGCTCATCCATCACAAAACTTGTCCTTTCCAAGTCACGGGAAAGCCTGAAAGCATTTTAAAGAGCCTTTATAATTTTCTGGAAACATTTTCAACTGTCCTGAAGAAGGTTTGTGGTACTGTTTATTCCATGAATTCAGTGCATGGTTGTTGAGCTGTTTTCCTGAGCCAAGCAAGGCCTGGCCTGACAGCTCTTCCTTCAGGGGCTTATAAGAGCCAACTGACTGGGAAAAGACCCTGATGCTGGGAAAGACTGAGGGCAAGAGGAGAAGGGAGTGACAGAGGATGACTGGGTTGGATGGCATCCCCTACTCAATGGACGTGAGCTTGAGCAAACTCCGGGAGACAGTGAGGGACAGGGAAGCCTGGCGGGCTGCACCTCTTGGGGTCGCAAGAGGACATGACTTAGCAAGCAACAAAACAACAAAAACAACACAGTCTAGTAGGAAATACACAGGGGGCTGAGAAAGATGTTGCCTTTCGTGTGCAGTTGCCAGAAGATTCTTTTTAACTGTGGACAGGTAGCGCAGAGTGGCCTTTACTATTCTGTTTTCACGGAATACATTATGCCTGCTCAGTGTGTTACAGTAATTTTTTAACTATCCCCCTTAAAAATCTGCCTAGCCATAATATACATAGTAATATGGTACTGTGCACCCGTCTGTTTTTAAAGTTATCATAGGTGATTGGTCTTGAAAAATAGCTTCATTTTCTTCTGCTGTGGAAATGGGATGTATTCTGTAATTTCCCAACTCCAATCAGCAAGTGACTGGAGGATGATTTGAAAGATTCCTCTCCATTTGAGTTGGAGGGTATTCTATGCCTGGATGGCCAGCTCTGAACTACAGAGTCAGGGTTGAACGAACGAACAGCCTTCAGGAAAAAAGCACTCTTTATTGTCGATAGGAGCATTTCTATGTATGAAACAGTGTGTGCTTTTTCTCTAAACTACACTTTCCAAATGTAATTTATTCTGACCTTTCAGCTATTACTTCATTCTTGGTCAAAGTTAATTTGCGCCAGTGACTTGAAGAGGTAAGGGCTACATGCAGTCAGGAGTTCTTAGAAATAGATGTTCCCTTGCATTCAGTTTGGGATCCAGAATCTTCCCAAGTCAAGCATTGTAAAAGGCTTGTGTTGAGAGCCCAGCTGATGTCTTTGAGTTCAGGCAGTCCCAGCTCTTAGAAGTGATGTGTTTTGAGCTAGCCTCTTAAAAGAACCTCCTCGGTACCCTGAATTGGGCTTCAGCAAACATCTGTTTGGATCCAGTGTGTTCAAGGCTCAAAGAAGGGACGCTTCAGTCTTCAGCAGGTGGATGGCAAGCAGAATAAGAGATGGGCCAGAGCAGAGAGGACACCCGGGGTCCCTGCAGCCCCGTCAAGCGAGAAGGAAGCTTAAATTCCCCAAGGCAGTGATGTGCTAACCACCATTCACTGAGAACGCCCCCTCTGCTGGGCAGTTTGCACCTTGAGGGCATGTGTTCCCCACAAGAGTCCTGTCAGGTATTAGCATAGGCCCCATTTTCCAAAGAAGCAGGTGCCCGGGGAGGTTGAGGAACCCAGCCCAGGTGACTGCTCACCGTGGCTGAGGCAGGAGCCGGATTCAAGCCCAGGTTTCCCAGAGCCCAGCTGCTTTCCATCATGCTCTGCCATCTCACACTTCTGGGTGCGGATTCAGCCAGCTGCCAGGGCAGCATTGGAAAGTCAGAACCATCCTCAGAGACTGATAGAGAACAGCTATTCCTCTGGGACCTGAGAAAACGGTAATTATGACTAAGTGAATAAGCAGTTTCTGCCTTATTTCCCAGGAGGAGCTCGGGGGGTTAAATGCCTGTTCTATTTAACAGGAGAAGTGCGATCTCACTGCTGTTAATGAGAAATTGTATAATAATAGACTGCCTCACCCTCTGGCTGCCCAACAGGATTTCTGTCTCTGTTATCATTTAGAGAAAAGGGCAGCCCAGGCTGCCCACTCTCCCCCTCCTACTCCCCCCACCGCCCCCAATTTTTTTCCATTTCTGGGAAAAGGATAAAAGGAACAAAACTGTATTTTTGGCTTTATTTGCAATAAAAATCACTTTCTCATTCAAATAATCTTCCTTTGTTAGTAAACTGTCTTTGAAGACAGCTGTAGGTGAAGATGCATTTTCTGTGCCTGATGGTCTGTCCTTGTTTTCTGGACATGGGCGATGGGGAAATGGAGATGATGAACTTGGCAACTCTGGCTTTCTTATTGTCAAGTCATTTGCCTGCAAAGTCATTTGCATGCTGATGAGGCTATGTGATCCGGAGCCACCTCTGCCTCTCCTCTTTTTCACTTCTTTATCCTTCTCTGTTTTTATTGAAAGAAAAGAAAGTGAAAGTGCAAGTCACTCGGTTGCATCCAACTCTCTGGGACCCCATGGACTATAGGGTCCATGGACTTCTCCAGGCCAGAATACTGGAGTGGGTAGCCTTTCCCTTCTCCAGGGGATCTTCCCAACCCAGGGATCGAACCAGGGTCTCCTGCATCACCGGTGGATTTTTTACCAACTGAGCTATGAGGGAAGCCCCCTGGTTTTATTACCGATTAGAATTTAGAACCCTGGGGCCTTTTTGAATTGCTGTATGTGTCTGAAGGAGAAGAGGGTGTCAGAAGATGAGACGGTTGGATGGCATCACCAATGCAACGGACATGAACTTGGGCAAACTTTAGGAGATGGTGAGGGGCAGGCCTGGTGTGCTGCAGTTCAGAATGGGGCTGAGAAGAGTTGGACACAACTGGGCAACTGAACAACATGGGTGTGAAATGCAGCAAGCTCCTCATCTCCTCTAATTTTGGAAATCTTTTGGGTCACCTGTGCTTCGGCTTCAGTGTGAAGCCAAAGCACATTTGTAGTACTCTATAAGATAGTAAAGAAACAGCCCAGTAGAGAACACAGTGAAGATATTTTTGCAGCTTATCTATTTTGTGACTGGTGGTTTGTAAGAGTCAGCCTTGGCCCAGCCTTGGACTTGCACTCTTGTTCGCTCCCATTTCCTTCTTCCAGGGTTTCGAGAGCAGGAAAAACTGATTATGTGAAAGTCGCCTGGCCAGACCTTCGTCCTCAGTGAACTCAAAGGCCAGCTGTCCTTATCGCTGGGCCCTCATTTTCCTGTGCCCTCCCTCCTACCTGCCATATTGTCCTAGGAGAGAAAGTTCTAGACTAGGAAGTACAGCCCTGGTTCCACTGGCAGTTTGCCACAGGCCCTGGGCACGTCACTTAATTTCAATGTATGCAGTTTCCCCATCTGTGCAATATTATATCTGTTCTTTTCTGATCACAAACTTTCCCCCAAATCTCTGTCTTTTTAGAGCATTTTCTATCCATACATGTGTGAGCAGGAGAGGACATTCATTTCAAACACAGAAGACGCAAGAGAGGGTGGAGGCAATGTGAAAAGACAGTTTTCCTTTGTTTACACCCTGTGGTTGTGGTTGGGATTATACACGAGACAAGGCATAACACCCTTAAAAAAGTGCAAAACGGTAGCAGATAAGGGCCGTGTTGCATGGAGACGGTGGGCTTGGAAGGCAGGACTTCTGAAAAGTTACGTTGTTGTTGACCCTGAGTAGGTGAATTTCTCAGGTTTCTCCTCAGTACTGTTCCTCTAGCTGTTTGTGGCAGTGCTGTTTGTCTAGAACCTTCTGCTCATGGTGCCTCGCTTGTTTTTTTTCCTTTTTTCCTTCTCCCTTTTTTCTTCTGTCCCTCTCTTCCCTCCGTTTTCTTCCATCCATCCATCCATCCATCCATCCATCCAGTAGGCTCTGGGCTATGTTGCCTTCAGTACCTAAGAGTTCATAAGCGAGCCACTCTTCAAAATAGATAATTTAGCAATTGAGAGAGTTGACATCCTCAGAAGGTCTTTGTGTCAGTAAAATGAACCAAAAATCATAATCTGAAAGCAGCTGGCTTCAGTGCATTGAGCATAAGGTGATGCATTCTCGTCTTCCTCAGACATCCACAGGTACATGTTAATAACCTAGCGTTGTCGTGGCTCATGTTTGAAAAGATCTTGGAGGGCGTCCAGTCTAGTCCTGCGTTGGTCGGGCGACCTCCCTCTCCAGCATCCAGCCAGGGTCATCTTCCGGGAGAATCTCTGGAAGAGATGTGATGTCAGAAAACGTTTTCCCTCTTTCCCCCCGCCCCCACAGGATATTCATGTTTTAATTGGAGGATCGTTGCTTTACGATGTTGTTTTAGTTTCTGCAACAGTGTGAATCAGCTCTGTGCATACGTGCATCCTCTCCCTCTGGGGAGCCTCCCTCCCACCACTCCCCCCACCTTTTTATTTTCATAGGATTTTTTTTTTTTAATTGAAGTATAATGGAAAGCTCGCTTGTAATTCATCCTGTGCACAGATCGCTCTCGCTCCTTTCGTGATCCTGCAAAACAAGTTTAATTCATCCGCAAAGTAATAGATCTTCAGTCTCTTGAAGGCAGCTACCTCAGCCCCCGTGGCTGCTGTGGGGAACTGACTTACGTGCCTTTAGTTATTCCTCATATCACGCTGAAGCCTGCCTGCTGCGCTGTAATCTACGCTCATCAGTCTGAATATTACCTACCAGAGTAGGAATATTAAAATTTATGAAGACAAAAAAGGTATCTGCAGAATTACTGTAATAAATACGGTGATGGCAGAGCTGTTAAATCCAAGATCAAGTGTCTGATTGAGTCCCTCTGAAAGTTCCATTACAGGGAGAACATTTTTGGTCCCGCGAATGATTTTTTAATTTCATTTTACTGGTTTGGTTAGGGGGTCGGTTGTTTCCATAAACGGTGAGAGTTTGGAAGCTAAGCGTGGGCTACCCGAATATGGTGACAGTGACTGCCTTTGACTAGTGCTGAGTGCCTGGCACTGTCTATTTCTCAGATAATCATAGGCTAAACTATTTCAGGAAGAAAGTGAGCTTCCATTAAGCTGCAAAGATCCATCTCCTGAGGGTTAGAGAATGTTTGTTTCATGTGTTCAAAAACTGACAACTCCGTTAGCTGGGGAAGGCAGCAAGTTTCTTTATTTTCAGCCAGAAAACTTTCTTGCATGACATGTTCATAGTGTTTGTATTTTGTGTCATTAAGTCAGTCCATTGCTCTTTGTTTAGAAAGATGATTGGTGATATTTTCGGGTCATTTCTTCTACATCTTCTGTATCTGTATTGCTTTTGATAAAGATTTAAGTTAAAAATGAACTGAGATTCGAAGGCATTTGCACAGCTGTTAAATACTGTAGGCTTTCATTCTGTACCATGAAAATGTCTTAAGGCAGCTGTGACATTTTCAATGGATCTTCTTTTAAAAATACAGGGCTTTTTTTCTTCTTCTTCTGTTTTTTGGCCTCTCTGTGCAGCATGTGGGATCTTAGTTCCCTGACTAGGGATCAAACCTGTGCCCCCTGCAGTGGAAGTAAGATGTCTTAACTTCTGGACTGGCAGGAAGGTCTCCCAAATATGAGGCTTTTGGTGGTGGGGTGGGGGGATCTGTACCACATTTAGAAAGGAACTCATCCTAATAGGAAAGGTCAGGGGACTTTCATCTTTAAAAGGCCCTGCTTTTTTCAGCTACACATACTGATTCTTTCCTCCTATTATAATGACACCCTGAGTGGGAAAGGGATTTCACAGTGGATCTTGTCATTGCAACCCTGAGTATAGAATAGAACGGAAAGTTTGCCCTGCTTCCTTGTTGTGTTCCATTTTGGAAGCACTGCCTTCTCTTTTGTTGCCAGTGGTCGTGGAGGAAAACTCATTATTTTATCAAAACACCCCTCTAGAATTGAGCTAGAAGAGAAAGGTGTTCTCTGCACAATAGCAGTTTCTAAGCAAAGGGTGAGAGGATGCTTATGCTGATGAGGAAAGTGAAGTGAGAGTGTCAGCAGTAGCTCACTCACGTCTGACTCTCTGTGACCCGACATACTATAGCCCGCCAGGCTCCTCTGTCCAGGCAAGAATGCTGGAGTGGTTGCCGTTTCCTTCTTCAGGGGATTGTCCTGACTCAGGGATCAAACCTGAATCTCTTGCATTTCAGGCAGATTCTTTACTATCTGAGTCATCAGAGAAGTGCCCCCCGCCTCAAAAAAAAAAAAAAAACAAACCATCAAAAAACCATTGAGACTTTTGTGTTCAGGGAGTTCTTAAGGTTTAACCACTTGGTTGATTGTTTAATTCCATGTGGAAAACCGGGTAGCATCTTTATGTTTCCATCCTTTAAATAAAGTGTCTTTCTTGACAGGGGATTGATGTTTCAAATTATTAAAAAAAAAAAAAATCCAAGTTACTCTGTAAGAGAAGCTTATTTTCTCTGGCTGTGTCCTACCAGAAAGATCTGATGAAGTAGCTGGTGTGTACTCCTTTGTGTAAGATCAGAGTTTTAAGGTAAACATTCTGGCCCTATGGGTATCTCACGGCTCTCTGGCATGGGGTAGGTGGAAAAAGCCAGACTCTAGTTTTGAGGGGCCTCAGTGGTATGGCAACCCACTCCAGTGTTCTTGCCTGGAGAATCCCAGGGACAGGGGAACCTGTTGGGCTGCCGTCTATGGGGTCACACAGAGTCGGACACGACTGAAGTGACTCAGCAGCAGTAGCAGAAGCAGTGGTCCTAACCTGATAAAATTCTTTCTCCACTCTTAAGAGACATTCTCCAAAACTGGGGTGTGAACCGGATCAGAATTAATTACAGCGATCCTGATGGGAGATCTACGTGTTGGGCTTATCAGTTAGGTTTGAACATGTTGTCTTATTAAACCCAGTGACATCTGTTGTTCATCTGTTTCACATTTATGCAAGAGATTTGAATTTAGATTTAAAAACCCGCGTTAATACTTGGGTACAGTGTTTTGCAGTTTTACGTGTATTGGGTCTTTCTTGTTAGGTTTTCAAGTTGTCCTCTGTAGTCGGCAGACGATAGAGAAAGGAAGACAACTACTTGAGACGTGTCACGTGGAGACATTGAGGAGGGTACTTTTTCTGTCTGGAAGGGCAGCTGGTGCTCTCTTCGGACGCCAGGGTCTTTCCTGTGGTCCCAGGGGTGGTCTTCTCCCCCTGCAGACTCAGAAACTGGATTCTGTCATCACAGAGTCTCTCTCTGCCTCCTGATGTGAAGTTCACATCCATAAGCTGAGTGGGGCCCGACTAACACCTTCTCTTCTTCAGGGCCGGTGGTTCTTGTTTAAAGACCCCTTGGAGAATCCGATGAGCTAGAGGCTCCCCCTCCCCCGCCCCCAAATGCACAAACTCACCTGGACGATTGATCTCAAAAGCCCGACTGTAGCTGGAGTGTCAGGTTGATACTCAGCGCTGGCTCTCGAGGAGCCTGGCTGCCTGAAGGCTCTGACCCGAGCGCCCCTGGAAGGCCGCCCCTGTGGCTGCCTGAAGGCTCTGACCCGAGCGCCCCTGGAAGGCCGCCCCTGTGGCTGCCTGAAGGCTCTGACCCGAGCGCCCCTGGAAGGCCGCCCCTGTGGCTGTGGAGCACTCCCGGGTGGCACGGGCTGGTGGCCGGAGGGCTCAGAGGGTCTGGCCCTGGCTCAGCAGCTGCAGGAGCCGGGACCAGGTCGTTTCTCCAGAGTGGCTGTACCCGGGGTGTGAAATCGTGAGTCCCCTGAGGGTGAGACGCCCCATCCACAGTTCCACGTTTCCTGTTCTGACGGTGCCAAGCCTCGACTGGAGTCATAGCACGGTTGCTGAAGCCGCAGCCAAGGCCTGCTAGCCGAGGAGCCTCAGGCATTTCTCTGCCCTTTGTGTCATGCCTTGATTTAAAATTTTCATTCTCCAAGGGCAAGCTTTTTCCCTTATTTCCACATTCTGGGAACTGGCTCCACGATACTCCACATCCCCATTTGAGGAGAAAGTCCAGGTTCAGAGTGATGGTAACGGCTCAAGATCACCTTGGTAGCAAATGGTGCAGTTGAGCCTCAGTTCAAATTCTGTGCATTTTAATGGACACCCACAGATTACCTTCTGCCACATGAGTCTTCTAAACAAAGAAGGTTCTCGGGTTTGGGGAGAGGAACATTGTCAATTTCAGACTTCAGTAACACAGTTTGGAAATTCGTTGTCTTCATTCAATCCGGAGGTCAACTGCTGGGATCTGATGAGGTGCTGCTCCAGTAGTTACATATCCTTTGACTGGAGATGTTGAGTTAATCATAAGTATATGCATATTTCCTGAAAAAGTGAGATGTCATAAATTTCATGTTAAATAATAGGATACTTATTACTAGTGATGACACTTTTAAATTCAGAATAGCTATGTGTCAGGGGTTCATGATACTTTCTTAACCCCAAACACATTTTCTTAATTTCCGATGCACCCTTATTTCAAAAAGCAAAATTAAAATTCACATCTCTGCCTGTCAGTAGGTAAATGGGGATCCTCAGCTTGAAGACACTTGTCGGGTACTTGAGATGCATTAAGGATTTTTTTATGTTGCATTGATTAATCTTGTTAGTGGTAGCTTCTAAATTATGACAGAAAATTAATGGAACAGGTTGCCTATATAACCTTCACAGAAAGGTCATTGAGCTCACCTGGGGATGGAACTCTGTTTGTCAGGGACTCTTCAGCGAGTCCATCTAGAGCTCGCCTTCTTCGCCTGGGGATGTGTGTTCAGCTCTTCCTTGTCAGTAATGTAGAGATGGGACTTCCCTGGTGGCTCAGTGGTAAAGAACCTGCTTGCCAGTGTAGGAGAAGTGGGTTTGGTCCCTGGGTTGGGAGGATCCCCTGGAGAAGGAAATGGCAACCCACTCCAGGATTCTTGCCTGGGAAATCCCATGGACAGAGGAGTCCGGTGGGCTACAGTCCATGGGGTTGCAAAGAGTCAGATATAACTGAGCGACTAAACAACAGTAAAAATTCCTAGTTGATCATGAGAGATTCATCTTCACAGAGGACTTGCAGCAAATCAAGAGGAAATTGCAGAAAATCAGAAGGAATGATAGAATTAGGAAAAAAAAACCCATCAACTTTTGATGAAAGTAGATTTAAGTAAAGATCATCAGTGTATGAAACCATTAAAGGAAAGGTTGATGGGGGAATTTTAAATGGAGAGGTCAGACTTTCAGACTTTCACCAAATGGTGAATTTTTACCTCACTAACGTTGGGGCTCAGGACTGGACAACCCCCAAATGGGCCAAAGTAACATAGTGATTATTTTGAATTAAAGTTACTTAAGAAACAACCACTGTAAGAAAGACACACTCTGACCCTCCTTTGTGCCCCTGAGAGCAGAAAATAAATCTCGCAGGTGAAAGGTGCCCTCCCGCCACTGAGGGAGACAGACAGAGAGACAGAGAGCCCAGACCGAGAAGGCTGTGTGAACAAGCCTTGTTTCTTCCTCGCTAATTCACTACCCTAAGCCCAAATCTCTTTCAGGTCTTCACAAATGCACTGTTTCTTTGTGTAAAAGGTATAAAAGCTGACAGCTTTGATCATTTCTTTAGGTCCTGTTGCTATGAGACCTTTGTACGTGTGAATTAAATTTTGTTTTTTCTCCTGTTACTCTGTCTTGCATCCATTTAATTATCAGACTCAAGAGAGGAGGGGCAGAAACGTCCTCCTTTCCAGCCCTGTGTCTCCTGATATGAGGCAGCCTGAAGACAGTGTAGTGAGCAGTCCTTCCCTCAAAGATGGACCTGAATGTATCCAAGTCTTCAGAGCTGACTTGCAGCATACAGGAAATGCGGAGACAGAGGAGAGCGTTGAGTGAACTTATGAGGACGCAGACAAGCGTGTCCAGGTGGGGGCCATCCTTCAGGACTGCTGTCCTGGTCTCCTCAGGAAGTCACTGGCACGAAGATGAGAAGCGCCTGGTGGGGATGGAGGGGCGATCAAGGGTAAAACAGAACTGAGAGATAATAATCCACTGGATGTGCAGATCTTGATCTGATCTTGATTCAGACCTAGCTGGGCTTCCCACATGCTGCTGCTGCTGCTGCTGCTAAGTCGCTTCAGTCGAGTCCGACTCTGTGCGACCCCATAGACGGCAGCCCTCCAGGCTCCCCCGTCCCTGGGATTCTCCTGGCAAGAACACATGGTACGGTGCTAAAGAGTCTCCCTGCCAATGCAGGAGACACAAGAGATGTAGGTTTGATCCTTGGGTCAAGAAGATCCCCTGGAGTAGGAAGTGGCAACCCACTCCAGTATTCTTGCCTGGAAAATTCCATGGACAGAGGAGCCTGGTGGGCGACAGTCCACGAGGTCAGACACGACTGAGCACTGCACTGCTCTTCAAACCCGGCTCCCCAGAAGACACCTCTGAGACAGTCCTGGAAATTTGATTATTAGATCTTCAGGAATCATTGTGATTTCCAGGGTGGGGTTGAGAAGAGACAATGGACCATGTTCATGAAAGGAAAGTTTCTGTAATTTTCAGAAATGCAGGCAGAAGTGAAGTGAAGTCGCTCAGTTGTGTCCAACTCTTTGCGACCCCATGGACACCAGGCTCCTCTGACCATGGGATTTTCTAGGCAAGAGTACTGGAGTGGGTTGCCATTTCCTTCTCCAGGGAACTTCCCGACCCAGGGATCGAACCCAGGTCTCCCACATTGTAGACAGACGCTTTACCGTCTGAGCCACCAGGGAAGTCTAAAGGTAAAATGCAGGCAGAAGTAGTAAAGGTAAAAGGATGTGCAGTCTGAGATTTGCTTTAAAATGCTTAAAAAAAACAAAACAAAACATGGAAAGTGAGGGTGAGAATGGAAGCCAGCTAAAATCTTAACAGCTGTCCACGAGGTGTTGATTGATAGATCATGGACATTCACACTACCAGTCTGTACTTTTGCACATTTGAAAAATTTTACAAAAGTTTTTAAAAACAAGGGTAGATGACTCCATGTGAGTATCACAACTGTTTTCGGATTGGGCTGGTGATAGCCTCGTGATGTCCCAGTGTCGGGTGTAACCAGCGCTGGTGACTTAGGGTATCACTTCCTGCGATGCACCCTACGGAGATTCTAAACATCCTGCATCTCAAAGAACAGCCTGATGAGCTCTTTGAAAACTGCATTAGATGACTCAAGAAGAGGCTCCGTGGCACTGATTTCAAAGATACCGGTAGAGTTGTAGTGAATTCATTTGCAACCAGAGTTCTGACTAATCCAAGTCCTTGTGGATGAATTTACAACCTTTGGATCAGAAGGCTTCTCACTGGAGGATGAGGGGGAAGAAAAAAAAGATGCAAAAATATCCAAGAGAGAAAGCATGTTAAGACATGAAACTTTAGACAATTATTTACCCATTTACTCACTGAAGATGACGATTTCACCGAACCTCATTCAGTCATGAGTATCTATTAAATCATAGTTCTGATGTTTACATTTAGCAGGAAAAAAACGACAGCCCATGCTGTTTAAGATGGTCTAACCTTGAAGCCTATGCTCCACGCCTAATGAGACTCTGTAATGTAATTCTCCCTCACTGAGATTACTTGAACAAATGTCTATATTTAAATTACATGAATATTAATTTTTCAGAATAATTTCTTTAAAATAAATGTTTTGTGATGCATTGCTCTAAACCATACCTCACCAACTAATTACCAGTAAGACTAGTATGAAGAAAAATAAAACTTAAGTCAGAGCAAATCTGGATAAATGGTGTGGCGNGTGGGGGTTACAAGGTATTTCTAGATTGGAAGACTCAGTATTGAAAAGATGTTAGTTCTCTTCAAATTAACCTTTTCACAATTCAGATCCGAATGAGAATTTTAAAGAATGTGATAAGCTTATCTTCATTCATCTAGAAGAGATAAGTGGGAAAAAATGACCAATAGAATAGTGGGGATCTGCTTTAGCAATCATGAGACATTGCTGTAGGAATTAAAACCGTGTGGTCTTGTTTTAGGCACAGACTCATACATGGCGGAGCAGGCAGAATCATGTGTATTTATATTCATCTCTATAGCAGAACTTGAATTTGGCTTATCGGCAAAGGTGGCATTTTGAGTCTGTTGGGGAAAGGATTGTGTGTGGTAGCTGATCATCGGATCAAGTCCACATCGTACAGACACACACGAGTTCCCCAGTGTTTAATGAGATAATCATAAAAATTATTAAAAATAGAAAAATGTGAGAGAAAACATTTTTATTATTCTGGAGTGTAAAGGGCTGTCCGAGGCAAACCCCCAAACCTGGAAACCATCAAGGAGAAAATGAGTACAAGACTCAGATGAAGTTCTCATGTGACGAGTGGCGTCATGTGCCAAATTAGAAGATGAGCAGTCGATGAATTCCCTTTGTTGGTCTTGTACGGAGAATAGTTTAGTTTGTAGATCTGTTTGCCTGGAGAGTGCTTGGTCACTGATGTTCTTGCCTGGTTCACATTCTCTTAGGGAAGTCGGGGCAGGGAGGCACAGTAATTCGTGTCCAAGTCAGCATTTTTGCCAGTTATAGAAACAGCATGTCATCTGTCAGTCCTTAGAAAGGAAGTGTTTGCTTTAAAAAAAAAAAAAAGAAACTTTGAGGAGCTAGACATTAATCTCAAGGGTGGTAAATTAGGTATTCTCGCTTAGTTAGAAAAATAAGTGAATCCAAAAGTGGAGGCTCTATGTTCTCTGGCATTTTTCTCTCCGTGTGTGTTTCTTACCCGCCGCTGTCCTTTGTCCGTTTCCTTCAGTTATTCGGAGCAGGCAGGCATGGTTTATCAGCTGCTGCACAGGTAGCCCCATTGCTCTCTCTGTCACCTCATCTTGGCCGGGGGCTCCCCAGGGTCTGGAGTCTCTCCGTGCTGCCCTAGACTCTGTAGCCCCGTGACTGCCCCTGTTGACGCCACAGGGACCCTGCATTGTCACACTGCATCGGGGCTCCCTGCTCACCCCACTGTCACCCTTCTAGACATGGCCCCCTTCAGGGCAGAGACCAGGTGGGACTCCCTGTGCGTTCAGAGTGTCATGGTGCTTGGCTCCTGGAAAGGACGAACTGCCTGTTTTGAATGAATGAGCAATTAAATGAGCAGGGGATGGATATGGAGATGTGTGTATTTCCAAGCACTTTGTGGGGAATGAAACAGCCTTGCCGCCTGGCACACAGTGGAGACTGGAGTTGAGAGGGCATGCCTCTGTAGGGCTTGGGGAAGGCCAGTGACCCCGACTTGAGTCCTAGAGGATGAGCAGAAGGCTTTCATGCAAGGAGAGTGGGAATGGCATTTACAGAATTGCTCAGCAGTGAAGAAATCCTGCGTGGCTGCTGTGTGAGGTCAGAGGGAAGGTGTGGTTGATGAGGTCATCTGGGCCTCTTTGGACATGCCTCCTGTGAGGTGCTGAGGAGTATGGACCCTGGGCAGGATGTGAGGCCCTTAGGGTCTTTTCATTTATTTATTTTATTGAAATATAGTTGATTTACAATGTTGCATTAATTTTTGCTGCATGGCAATGTGAATCAGTTATATATATATATATATGTATACACACATTCTTTTTCATATGCTTTTCCATTATGGTTTATCACAGGATGTTGAATATAGTTCCCTGTAATATACAGTAGGACCTTGTTTATCCATCCTATCTATAATAGTTGGCATCTGCTAATCCCAAGCTCCAATTCTTCCCACCCCCAGCGCACTGCCCCTTGGCAACCATAAGTCAGCTCTCTTGTGTCTGTGAGTCTCTCTCTGTTTGGTAGGTAAGTTCCTTTGTGGCATATTTTAAGTTCCACGTGTAAGTGCTGCCATATGGTATTTGTCTTTGTTTGACTTACCTTACTTAGTATGACAGTCTCTAGGTCCATCCATGTTTCTGCAAATGGCAGTGTTTCCTTTCTTATGGCCGAGTAGTATTCCATCATATGTGTGCACCACGTCTTCTTCATCCGTTCATCTGTTGATGGGCGTGTAGGTTGTTTCCATGTCTTGGCTGTTGTGAGCAGTACTGCTGTGCATTGGGATCTTTCAAATGAGAAAATTCCATAAAAAATTAATCTTGGAAACCAGGAGGATGTTCTTGACCCTCCTACAGACTCTCCTTGGCTCCTGTCTTCCTGTTCTCTGATGCTTATTTCATGTAGATTACAACGTAACCATTAGGATGAAGCTGCTTCCATACCGTTGCTGATGCAAAAGTATTTTGAGAAACAGATAAATGGATTCTAAAATGATTATTGTAACTAATTTGAAGCAACAGTTTATATCGCAAAATTTTGGTAGCTTTAATTAGGTAAACTTGATTGGCCCCATAAGTTTGTCCACCCTTCAAGTCGTATCTGCTCAGGTGTGACTTTTGTATATGATTTCTCCTTTTTGGTCGTGAAATTCAGTTACGTTTAGTGTCACTTAACATCAGGTAATATATTGCGGAAGAAAGGCATCTAAAAACAGGATGTGGACTGTCAAAATATGGGAGGAGAAAACACAGAGGAGTTCACATTTAGCTTAACCGGCTTGTGATCGCCTGGACAGAGATCATCTCATGTGCATTAGTGCTATGCAGGTTAGATGCAAGACTTTTTGCCCAAGGTCGGGTGAACCTGAGGAGCCTTGGTATAGCCTCAGCTATACCAGCTACTTTTAAAGACCCCTTCAGAGTTTATGGGGCTTCCCCAGTGGCTCAGTGGCGAAGACCCCACCTGCAGTGCAGGAGACCTGGGTTTGATCCCTGGGTGGGGAAGATCCTCTGGAGAAGGAAATGGCAACCCAGTCCAGTCTTCTTGCCTGGAGAAGCCCATGGACAGAGAAGTCCGGTGGGCTGTAGTCCATGGGGTCTCAAAGAGTTGGACACGACTGAGACACCTGAGCACACACATCAGAGCCTGTATCGGGCAGAGTTTGGTGGTTTTAAATCTAGTGGTAAAGTCTTCCTTGTGTTTTGGATAATGTTGCTCCATTTCCGGTATTTAATGAACAGTTAGTGGAAAATGTTTAGTAACTACATGTGAAAGAAAGCAATTTTCTTTCAGGGGAATTGAATCTTAGTGTAACTGCTTAGTCATCCTATCTTTAAAAAAAAATTCTGCCTTTTAGGTTTCTTGATGGTCAAAATTTTAACAACTCTTATTTGGGTGGTGCTTCTAACAAAGCCAGTTTGCTTGATCTTCACAACTATCTTATGTATAACCACTTTTTTAGGTGATGTGTTACATAGTATTTGAAATACTTGTTTAGATGCATTTTGCTTTGAACATCAGAATAGAACAGAAGTAAGCTTCACATAGAATATAGAGATTTTTAATAATGAGAGATATCTATAGCTATCCTTTGGCCAGGAGAGAGCAGATATCTGGTCCTTAAACTACTTTAGTAGTAGAAAAATTCTTTAAAATATCATATAATATTTATTGCGGGAGTGAATTACCATTTCCTTCTCCAGGGGATCTTCCTGACCCAGGGATTGAACCCAGGTCTCCTGCATTGCAGGCAGATTCTTTACCATCTGGGCCACTAGGGAAGCCTTTGTATTTCTATAGCAGGACCCCAACAGGTTATGATAGGTAAGGCTGGTATATTACCAACAAATTGATATTAAAATAACAATTATGCCTCCAGTTGGGATAGTATTATACATAGTAAATATCTATGCTTTATTTTGATGAGGAGGTATTTAAAGGTCATATTTTGATTTTTTTTTTTGTCCTAATTACTCATTTAATTCTATTTATTTTATTTTATTTTTTTT
>SJYQ01003309.1:196417-226430 GCA_006410935.1 Redunca redunca
AATGTTGGAGCGTTTCATATTGTCCTGTAGGTCTCTGAGATTGTCCTCATTTCTTTTAATTCGTTTTTCTTTTTTCCTTTCTGATTCATTTATTTCTACCATTCTATCTTCTATTTCACTGATCCTATCTTCTGCCTCTGTTATTCTACTATTTGTTGCTTCCAGAGTGTTTCTGATCTCATTTATTGCATTACTCATTATATATTGACTCTTTTTTATTTCTTCTAGGTCCTTATTAAACCTTTCTTGCATCTTCTCAATCCTTGTCTCCAGGATACTTATCTGTGCTTCCATTTTGGAACTATCTTGGAACTTCCATGGAGTCCAGTGATTAAGACTCCATGCTTCCCCTGCAGGGACATGGGTTCAACCCCTGGTCCAGGGAGCTCAGTTCCCATATGCTGTGCAGGGTGAAGCAAAAATAAGTAATAAACTTTCTGTAATGAAAATTTCAAACATGCACAAGAAAGAATCATACCAGAGAGCCCTCTTAGTCACCTCATCAGCATATACTTAAGTATGGATGAAAAGGACTCCTAATGAATAAGACATTCCTACCACTCAGGGAATTCCGCAGGCTTTAGGAGCTCTGTGCCAAGAACCAGGAGAGAGACCAGCTATGTGTGTGTGTGTGTGATTTTATTTTTGGCTTCCCTCCAGCTGCAGAGTGGAGGCTGCTCCCTAGCTGCAGTACACGGGTTTCTCACTGTGTGGCTTTTCTTGCTGCAGAGCACAGCTCTGGGGCGCGTGGACTCAGTAGCTGTGGCTCCCTGGCCCTAGAGCGCAGGCTCAGTCGTCGTGGCGCACGGGCTTTTGCTCAGCAGCACGTGGAATCTTCCTGGATCAGGGATCAAACCCATATCTCCTGCATTGGCCGGTGGATTCTTGACCACTGAGCCACCAGGGAAACCCCAGATACATTTTTTGGTGGGGTGGGGGGCTATGTATATCATCTCTAGAAGTTTGCTCCTGCCGCTTTGTGATCAAACAATATGTATTCTTTTTATTCTTTTAGGTTGTGGCTCCTGGCTCCTTATACTCAGAATAGTTATTTTGAGATCCATGTATGTTATATCAATAATTTATTCCTTTCTGTTATTGAATATTCTTTCATAATATGGATATCCACTCATACTTATTCATCTGTAATGAAAATTTCAAACATGCACAAGAAAGAAAGAATCATGCCAGAGAGCCCTGGTGGCATTTGGCTTTCCAGTGTTTGATCATCACAAGTAACACTACTAAGAACGGTCATGAACAAGTCTGTTTATGGATGTACGCTTTCATTTCTCTGGGATAAATACCTAGGAGTGGAGTTGACGGGCTGGTTATATAGTGGTCTGTGTTTTAACTTCTGAAGAAACTGCCCAGCTGTTTCCTTTTTACCTTCCCACTAGTTGTGTATGAGAATTGTAGTTGTTCCACATCTTTGCCAACACGCAGCATGGTCAGTCTTTTCTAGTTCTAGCAGGTCTGAGAGGCGTGCGGTGACATCTCTGACTTTAGTTTGCCTTCCTAATGACTGACACTGTTGAGGATCTCTTCATATGCTTGCTTGCCATCCACTTACCTTCTTTGGTGAAGTGTCTGTATACATCGTTTACCCAATTTTTAAGATTAGGTAGTTTGTTTTGTTATTCTTGAGCTTTGAAAAGCCTTTATATATACTGAATACAGTTCCTCAATCAGAATATGATTTGCCAGCATTTTCTCTGTCTATGCTTTGTCTTTTCATTTTCTCCAGTGTCTTTGGAAGAGCAAAATTAAAATTTCTGTTTTTGAAGCAAAATTCAGTAACCGAAAGATATCCGGAAATCTCCAAATATCTGGAAATGAGTCAACTCAGTTATAAATAACTCATAGTTCAAGGAAGAAATACCAAGAGAAATTAGACAATAATTTGAATTGAATGAAAATGAAAACAGACTCTATTAGTATCTGTGAGATACAGTTAAGTCAGTGCATAGAAAAAAATTTTATAATTTAAATGGTTATATTAGAACTGTTTAAATTCATTGATCTGACTTTTTAAGAAACTGGAAAAATATCAATTTAATCCCATGGTAAATTATAAGCATTTAAATGACAGAGTGGAAATCAATAAATATAAAAAGTATAAATAATAGAGGAAAATGAATGAAACAAAAACTGAAAATCGGTATGAATGATACACGTCTAGTCAGCATGATCAAAGGAAAACAAAAAGAACATACAGTTTAACAGTATAAAGAATGACTGAAGAGCTTTTACAGACATTAAAAGGCCAATTAGAAAAAAAAAGGGGCGTTCCTGGTGGAACATACAGTTTAACAGTATAAAGAATGACTGAAGAGCTTCTACAGACATTAAAAGGACAATTAGAAAAAAAAAAGGGCGTTCCTGGTGGTTCAGTGGCTAAGACTCTGAGCTCAGGGTGCAGGGGCCCAGGTTCAATCCCCGGTCGGAGAACTAGATCCCATGTGCTGCAGCTAGGAGTTCACATGCCTCATCTGAAGATCCTGCCTGCAGCAACTGAAACAAAACCAAAGAAGGAACAACAAAGAAATAAGATCACGTCTTGGTAACTTGACACTTTGGGTGAATGGGACAAGTTCTTTAAAAGATAAAAGTTACCAACACAAGAATAAACAGAAAATATGTATGGCCCTATATCTGTGAAAGAAATGAAATTTGTAATTTAAAACCTTCCAAAAAGAAAATTCCAAGCTCAGATGGCTTCACTGATGAGTTCTGTCAGACATTTGAAGAATTAATACTGTCTTATACCAGCTTTTTCAGAACAATTAAGTAAAAAGGAATAATTCCCATCTCATTTTATGAATCATACTATCTTGATTTCAAAACCAAAGAAAGTAGTATAAGAAAAAGAATAAGACTTCTACACTGAAAGGTATGAAATAGTGCTAAGAGAAATTAAAGAAGCTTACATAAATGGAAATATATATTTATGTATAGTACACTTAATGTGCTTGAGATTAATTTCTCAACATTGATCTATAAATTCAACAAAAATCCCCATCAGAGTCTCAGTAGGCTTTTTCTGGGAAGAAATTTCCATGTTGACTTATAAAACTTAAATGCAGTGAACCCAGGATAGCCAAAAAACAAACTAAAATAACACCAAAGGCAGCAAAACAAAGTCAGAACACTTAGATAACTGAACCTCCTGATATTGACTGATGTTTTAAACCTAAAGCAATCAAGATAAGGCGGTATTTTTGTGAAGACTAGACATATAGATCAATGTAACACAATAATCCAAAGATAGACCAACACATAGTTAGTGTTGAATCAACAAAGGTGCCAAGAAAGGATAGGTTTTTCAACAAATGATATCAGAACAGTTACGTATTAGAAGGGGAAGAAGAACCTTGGTTCTTACCTTGTATTGTACACAGAAATAACATGAAATGGATATTACACCTAAACATAAAATCTAAACTTTAAAATTTCTAAGGGAGAATAGATTAAATGCTTCCTGACCTTTGGATGTGAGAGATTTCTTAGCACAGACCATCTACCGAAGAATTAATCCTACACCTAGTTCGGAATATGGTTCCATAATGTCTCTCATAATGTCTCATAATGTTCACTATAATTCACCATATGACCAACAGTTTCACTTCTAGATATTTACCCATGAAAACTGAAAACACATGCCCATGAGACAACTTGAACACAAATGTTTAAAACAGTTTTATTTATAATAGCCCCAAACTGGAAATAGCCCAAACGTCTATCAACAGATGGACAGATAAACAAATGGTAGAATAGTCGTCCAATAACATACTTCTTGGAAACAAGAAGGAACTAAAAACTTATGCACATAGCAATACAGATGAAGCTTGTTTATGCTAAGGGAAAGAAACCAAAAACAAAAGACAACATAGTGCATTATTTTATCTATATAGAATTCTAGAACTGTAGCAAATTGTCTTTATTAAACAGGAAGGAGGAGATCAATAGGTGCTCAGATCCTAGAATTTGGGGAGATAGATTGCAAAAGAGCACTTTTTGGAAAATATAAATATTTGATATCTTGATTAGGACAGTATTATATGTGAAAAACTCATTTAACGGTACACTTAAACATGCATTTAATGACCTCAGTTTGTTTCAAAAGCAAAAGAAAAGGTGGCAGGGGGAAATGATGCCAAACTATTGCCCATCAGTAGATGATAGAGATTTAATTTTTGCCTTTTCTATTTGGATAATAGCTTTGGAGGTTCGCTTATTGAATAATTGCTCGTTTCTCCATTTTTCTGCCTTGCCACTTTAGTTGCATATCAAAGTTCCACGCATGTGCGGGTCAGTTTGTGTGATTTCTGTTCCATTTCGTTGATCAGTTTGTTTATCCTGTCTTGACTATTTTAGCTTCATAATGGGCCTTTTAATCATCATTCTCTTTCTTCAGAAATGTCCTGGCTATTTTTGCATGCATTTTATAAAAGCTTATCTGTTTCCATGTTCTATGGAAAATCCTGTTGGAATATTGACAGGAGTAATATTGATTTTGTAGATGAATCTGATTAGAGCTTTTGCAATATTAAATCTTTCTGTTCCTTACCATGCTGTATCTTTCTGCTTATTAAAAACTTCTTTACTGTCTCTCAATACAATTTTGTAATTTTGCCTGTAACATTCCTGTACATATTTTGAAAGATTTATTTCAAGACATTCAATATTTCCTACTCTGGTGTAAGTGAAATCTTCTTTCTAATCGTATTTTCTTGTGGTTTATACTTGCTGTGTAGTAGTGTGATTTTTTTTAATATTAATATATCCAGGGAACACTGGCTTTTTCTTTAGAAAGAATCTCATCAACAGGTTAGCAGAATTTGTTGTGCGTGTGCATATACATCTTTATTATTTTTGGAAAGTAGTGGTGTTGAGGGAGAACTTCCCCAAACTCCTTATTTTTTTAAACTAAGTAGGGAAGATCTCCTGGAGAAAGAAATGGCAACCCACTCCAGTAACCTGGCCTGGGAAATCCCATGGATAGGAGCCTGGTGGGCTAGAGTCCATGTGGTGACAAAAGAGTCGGACGTGATTTAATGCCTAGACAACAACAAAGCTTACATGTAAGGCTGGCCCTGGGTTGCAGGAGAGGGTACTAGCCAGAGGTGCGAGCTTTAAGTTTAGTCAGCTGTTCATGCAGCTGTGGGTGTGAGTAACAGGCGTCTTTTGTCAAGCCAATATCCTTTTGAGGGGAGCCTATTTTTTTTAATTGAGGTATAACTGACAAAATTATATATGTTTAAAGTGTACAATGAATACCAGAAGAGAGTTAATCAAGCCAGTACCCTCGAATGAAGACATCCATATATTTTCCATTTCTAGGGATGGAGGCTGGCATTGTTAAAAACATGTCACTCTTCTCTTCTAGTATCCGGAGCGTGATGCAGAAGTATCTTGAAGAGAGACACGAAATCACCTTTGACAAGATTTTTAATCAGAGAATTGGTAAGTCTGGCTGTTCACTTGGCAGACAGTTGATTCTAGTCGTGGTACTAAAGTGTAAATGCAGCCCTTGATGCTGCCATATGTGTTATAGCTTAAGCTGGGGATGAAGGAAGTAGCATGTAATTAATAAGATCCTAAGTGATCACTTATGTCCCTAGCAATGTCTCCTGTAAATAAGCTACTGGGAAACAGATGAGTTTGGGTGGAGGTTTTAAGGCAGTGTGGAAGATTCCCCTGGTCCAAGGATTCGGTTCTTGATACCCAGAGAGAAATCTTCTGTTCAGATCTGTGCCTAAGGTCCTCATCTTCCGTCACTGACCTTGTACTTTCCATGATCACAGGTGTTGGCATGTGTCTTCATCATCCTCACCCCACTGTGGGGTCGGCTCTCTGCTTCCCCAGTGTGGGGTCGGCTTCCTGGGCCAGTTATCAAGGGTTCGTGGGTTTTGTTTGCCGCTCACTCTTGTCAGTTCTGCCTCAGTCTCCCTTATTCCTGTGGTTCTACTTGGTACCTCTGCTTAGCAGGTCACCGGGACTGCTCCTGTTGTGTACGCAGAGTTCACGAACCCATCGCCCCCTGGCTGATGCCCTCGGCCTGTGCAGACATGTGGTTCTGTCGGGGTGCTCTGTGGTCCCCAGCAGTTAGTGCCCTGGAGAAGTTGGGACCAGACAGGGATTGGTTTAGTGGGAATTTCAAGGCCCATGAAGAAATGAGATCCTTTCTTCCACCTGCCTTCTGAAAGACTGACAGCTTGTTTAAAGGTGCCTGTTGGCTGGGTTAGAGGAGTGCTATCAGCTATGTAGTTTTGTTTTACATTCCCCCAAATCAGTTCCCCCCCATCCAGAAATTTCCTGAACAATCTTTTGTTCTCGATGATAGAATTCATCTTTGGCCTGTCAGCTGGCTCTGTTGTTACCTTACAGTGATGTAATAAACAGATTATGCTCGAGTTTTTACAAAAAAATCAGTGTAGCTGAATGTAAGAGACCAGGAATCTGTCTTCCTCTTTTTGCATCTTGTTTGCCTCCTACAGCTGTTCAGAGGAGCTTTGCAGAGAAACTGTGTCTTAGTTTTTAAATTAACATAATACTAGAGGAAATTATTAAAATTCCAAGAAATTATAGTCTTTCTGAAGTTTCCTGGAACTCTGCTTCTTCAAGTGTTTCTGCTCCCATGATGTGCAGATACAGGCTGACTAGTCCCTTTAAGACTGAATATTCTGATAGTCCTGGGTCATCCTTCTGTGTATAGGTCAAGAGGCGAGACTCAGGTTGATGAAGTGACTTGTTCCAATCTTACATTCCGATAATTCTCTGAAGGTTCAGGTCACTCGGTAAGAATTGGATAGATTTGTTTTTTTTGTTGTTGTTTTTTTTTTTTAGAAAGAGTTACAGTGATCTCCTTTATTCAAGTAAAGCAGAAACTGGTATGGAAAGTCTGGATTTTTCTGAACCACTGTCTGTCACAAAGTGACCACCAATGAAGAGTAACTAAAAAGCCTCTTGATGAGGGTGAAAGAGGAGAGTGAAAAAGCTGGCTTAAAACTCAACATTCAAAAAATTAAAATCATGGCATCCTATCACTTCATGGCAAATAGATGGGGAAAATGTGGAAAGAGTGTCAGATTTCATTTTCTTGGGCTCCAAAATCACTGCAGACAGTGACTACAGCCACAAAGTTAAAAGACACTTGCTCCTTGGGAGAACAGCTATGACAAATCTAGACAGTGTATTAAAAAGCGGAGACATCACTTTGCCCTCAAAAGTCTGTTGAGTCAAAGCTATGGTTTTTCCAGTAGTCATGTGTGGATGTGAGAGTTGGACTTAAAGAAGGCTGAGCACTGAAGAATTGATGCTTTCAAACTGTGGTGCTGGAGAAGGCTCTTGAGAGTTCTCTTTGGACTGCAAGGAGATCCAACCAGTCAGTCCTAAAGGAAGTCAACCCTGAATATTCCCTGGAAGGACTGATGCTGAAGCTGGAACTCCAAAACTTTGGCCACCTAATGTGAAAAGCCAGCTCATTGGAAAAGCCCCTGATGCTGGGAAAGATTGAGGGCAGGAGGAGAAGGGGACGACAGAGGATGAGATGGTTGGATGGCATCACTGACTGAGTGTGCATGGGTTTGAGCAAACTCTGGGAGCTGGTGAAGGACAGGGAGGCCTGGCGTGCTGCAGTCCACGTTGGGTCACAAAGAGTCGGACACGACTTAGCGACTGGACAACATGAAGGCTGTAGATTGCCTTCTGTAATGACCCACTAAATACAGTGCTCGAAAGGCAGGTGGCGTGCTCTGGGGGAGCCGATCAGGAGTGGCCCGTCTGCTCTGAGGGCGACTTAGGGGAGCCCTTAGCCACACGGAAGGTTTCACCCTGAGCGCAGAGGTTTGGTCAGGGACAGATTCAGCGTTCATCTCGTCCGCCACTGCCTCTTTGCGTCACTTTCACGGTGTTTGGTTAACTGCCATCTGTACAGATCCTCTCCTTTGCTTCTGATTTTGTACCAAAAAGCAGAAAACTAGACTGTCCTGATGACCAGAGAAAGAAACTCCATATCTTTGGGAGGAAAGGGAAAAAAAGAAATTCTTTAATGGTGACTTAAAATTTTTCAGATGCTTTACAGCTCTGTTGCAGTACATTTGATACAGTATATTTCCCCTGTCCAGCTCAGTGGGTTTTGGTGTACACACAGAGTTGTGTGACCGTCAGCACGGCCTCATCGGGGAACATTTTCAGTACCCCAAAAGAGACTGCGTCAGGACTCCCCTGGTGGCCCAGGGGTTAGGACTGCCCCCAGTGCCGGCACTGCAGGGTGCAAGGGCTTGCTCCCTGGTCAGGGGACCAAGGTTCCACACGCTGCGAGGCGTGGCCAAAAGGTCAATAGATAAATAAAATAAGACACCTCCCTCCCCCCCGCCCCTCAGCCAAAGGCGGAGGGGGAAAGCTGCAGCCAGGAGCAGTCCCTCCCTCTCCACTCCCCGGGTGCCCCTAACCCCCAAGTGCCACTCATCTAATTTCTGCCTCTGTGGATTTGGCCGTGTTGTACTCGCCACACAGACAGCATCATGTAGCGTGGCCTTTTGCATCTGGCGTCTCTCAGCGTGATGTTTCCAGGGTTCATCCATGTTGTCGGGTGTGTATCGGCACTGCCTTCCTTTCTTCTTCCCCATAACATGCCCCTGCTCCACCGAGCCACGTTTCCTTCACCCACTCATCTGCCAGTTGTTTCCAGTTTTGGCTCTTAGGAATAATACCGATAGGAGAGGAAGCTTTTTTCTTTTTTTTTTAAATTTTTGTCTTCAGCTAAGACAGCAAATTAGAAGAGTAGAAGTGAAGTCATTCAGTCGTGTCTAACTCTTTGGAACCCCATGGACTGTAGCCTACAAGGCTCTCTGTCCATGGAATTTTCCAGGCAAGAGTACCGGAGTGGGTTGCCATTTCCTTCTCCATGGGATCTTCCCGACCCAGGGATCGAACCTGGGTCTCCTGCATTGTAGGCAAACGCTTTACCATCTGAGCCACCAGGGAAGCCCGTAAGACAGCAAAAAAGATGACTTATTGTACACATGTCACATTCAGCCACAACTGAGAAAACTAGTCTAGAATATCATGTGGGTTCAGGGCAAAGGACCAAAAGAGGGATAATGAGCAAGATGGGTCTCTCAGAGCTGGTGGAGGTGATCGGAATGGCCATAGACCCACCGAGACAAGTTTGAGATGGTAGGCATGCAGTTCAGCAGTTTGTACCAGCATCCCTGGCCTCCGGCTTCCCTTGTTCTCCTTCTGTGGCCTGCATGGTGGACCAGTTTCCTTGGACCTCTGCCTCATCTTTCTTCTTCTGCTCTTCAATCTGCGCAGTATCTTCTCCCTCCACTTTACTCTCGTGGCACGGAGATTTCTCAAAAGATGGCCCTAAGGCCAAGAGCAGAGGGTGTTTTTCTACGTGTAATTTGAGCAAGTGGTTTCGGGTTACTAAGATGCCCTGGGGATTGTGGCAGGCTTGCCCTCCCCTGCAGCTCCAGTTTCCAGTCTCTGAAATGCGTCAGGGTCTCTTTCTTCCTTTGTTGTTTCTGCCCCTCTCTCTCCCTCCTGTAACTGCTTTTGCATCTCTCATCCACCAGCCCGCTCATCAAATGTGCGAGGCCCAGAGCTGTCTTTTCTGCAGTGGTTAGACCCTCACCTGCAGCTGGCTCCAGGAGCCTTTGATCTGAGCCCCTAATGGCATTAACTCCAGCCTCACAGATTCTCCTCCTGAGTAGCTTTGCCAGGCGCTGGTGGTCTGTGGCTTTTATCTCAATTAAGTTATTAAAAAAATGAAACATGGTTCAGATAAAGAACTCCTCCTTCCCTTCCTCCCGACTCCTGAGCCTGGAGCTGATGAGCCAGTCGGGGAGAAGCCAGGCTTAAGCTCGGTGGGGGTGGGGATGGGGAAAGAGGACAAGTAAACGTGCAGACACAGATCTGTAATCACGAGTGGACAGAGCTCTGTATTTAACGTGTCTGGTTCTTCCTGTCTCCACGGTGCTCTCGTTTTCTGGCTGGTGTGAGGGATGGGGCGAGGGGAAGGGGGACCGAGACTGCAGTCACCTTGAGTCTCCTGGTCTCTGACTTCCCCTTCTGCCTTCCCCCTCTCTTCCCCATCTCTTCCCTCTGCCCCTCTCCATGACTCTTCCGTGTGTTTCCGCCTTGTTGCTTTTCTGTGCTCCCCTTGTTTCCCTTTCGCCCACGATCCCCCTCTACTCTCCTCCTCATCTCTCTTTCCAAGCCTGCCAGCATCCCCCATGTTGGCTGGCAGTTGACACACGGTTTGGGGGACCAACCTCCAAAGTGGGCTGTAGCCGACATGTCAAAATGCTTTGTGAAACAAAAAAAATATGTAGAAATCTTCCATTTGTTGGCTTCTGAGGCTTTGCTGGGTGGCAAGTGATTGGCAGGCCTGTTGGCTATACCCAGACTGGTTGTCATTGCAGCCATTTCCCTAGCTCTAAAAGTGGGCATACGGATGGCACCCACTTCATTGGCCCTTGTGAAGATCCAGCAGAAAATGGATGCAAAGGCCTGAACATGGTGATTGTTCTTCGCAGGTGCTCAGTAAATGAAATCTCTTATTATGAAAAGTTTTAGTCTTGGGTGAAACTGGACCAGAATAATGATCCCCCATGCTTATATTCTGGGCTTCCCTGGTGGCTCAGATGGTAAAGAATCCGTCTGCAATGCGGGAGACCTAGGTTTGGTCCCTGGGTTGGGAAGATCCCCTGGAGGAGGGTATGGCAACCCACTCCAGCATTCTGGCCTGGAGAATCCCCACGGACAGAGGATCCTGGCAGGCTGCAGTCTGTGGGGCCACAGAGAGTTGGACCCGCCTGAGCAACTAAGCACAGCGCACTCTTACACACTGCTGAGACTCACTATGCTCTCAACACTTTGTGTACCTGCTTTGTCCATCTCCTCATTTTTCAGTTGCCGGAATATTTTAAGGCATTTAGCAAACCCCTGATAGCATTTCAGCTCTGTGTGCATCTCTAGAATATCTGAATATTTTCTTATACAACTTTAATACCTTTATTCCAACCAATGAAAATGATTCTTACTGAATACTGAGTCCATATTCAGGTTTTTCTGATTAACTGTAAAATGTCCTTTTACTCTTGGTTTTTTTGAATCAGGATCCATATGTTATTCTTGTAATGTAGTTGGTAATAACATCCTGCTAATCTAGAATGGTCCCCCACCCACAGGTAATTGACATTTTAAAGAAATCAGGCTGGTTGTACTGTAGAGTGTTCCACATTCTGGATTTTTCTGCTCGCTTTTTCATGGTGTCATTTCAACGAATTGCACTTCTGCTTCCTAAATTTCCTGTGAACTGAAAGCCAGCTCCAACAGCTGCACGAGTGTGTCAGGTTCAGACTTTGCAGCGGGAGGCGTGTGGTACGTAGGTGTCGCTCTGCCGTCACTTCTCCGAAATGGCCGAGGTGCGGTCAGCGCTCGGGTTCCTCATTTAGCTGCTGTCCACCATCCGTTTCATTTTCACTGATGATCGCTGCCTAAATCGATTACTATATTAGGAAGTAACAAAGTGGTGAGCTTGCTGATCATGCCATTCCTTCCGTGTTTACTGCTTTTATTCATCAACTCAAGCTGTTCATTTGCCTGTAGAGATAGTCGGGTATGGTCGGCAGATTTCTAAGATGTCTCCTGTGACTTTTGCCTCCAGGTGTTGCTCCCAAGGGTAACCGCTGAAAGAGGTTTTGCAAATACAGTTAAGGCTAGGCTGGGCCTCTAGGTGGGCTGAATCCACTCACACCAGCCTTTTAAAAGCAGAGAATGTCCTCAGGCTGGGAGCAGAAGAGGAAGCCAGAGAGGAAAGACTGGACACTCCCTTGCCGACTTTGCAGGTTGAGGGACCCCATGAAAAGGATTGTAAGTGTTGTCTATGGCAGACAGCAGGGAAGCCGTCCTACAGCCATTGGAACTGCATTCTGCCAACAACCTGAATGAGTTTGGAAGCAACTGCCTCCCCAGAGCCTCTAGATAAGAACCCAGGTTGTCCGCACCTTGATGCTGGCCTTATGAGCCCCTAAGCAGAAAGGCAGAGCTAGTGGTGAGGAACCTGCCTGCGTGGGCAGGAGATGTAAAAGACGCATGTTTGGTCCCTGGCTTGGGAAGATCCCCTGAAGGAGGGCAGGGCAAGCCCACTCCAGTATTCTTGCCTGGCGAATCCCATCGACAGAGGAGTCTGGCGGGCTGCAGTCCACTGGGTCACAATGAGTTGGACACGACTGAAGTGACTTAGCACTTACGTAAGCAGAAAAGCCAGAGGAGCCAGCCAGGACTTCTCATCTCCAGAACCACGAGCTGTTTATTAGTGGCATTTTTAAGCCACCGAGTTTGTGAATGTTTGTTACCCAGCAGTAGAAAGTAATAGAGCCGGGGGCCTTCCCCGATGTCTAGTTTTAGACTCCATGCTTCCACCCCAGGGGGTGCAGGTTTGACTCCTGGTCAGGGAACTAAGCTTCCACATGCTGCTTGGCCAAAATTTAAAAAAAAAAAAAAAAAAAGCAGTAACCTTAAAAGAAACTAATAGAGCAGGATAAATGCTTTGTTCTGTTTTTAATTGCCAGTTTCCCAAATAAAAACAGTTAAGTGACAGTTGTCTTTATTTTTCTGATGGTTACAAAGCAATCAACCATCTTAATGGACATCAATTAAATTGATTCCTAATTTGGTGTCAGTAAAACTTAAATATTAACAAGTGCCCTTGGTTTGGCTCATTGAAAGAATGATTTTAAAGGGATACTGGTTATCCAGGAGATATGGTTAAGATGATTTTGCTATCGTTTTCTTCTGTGATCAACTGGAATAATAATTTCATCATATGCAAGTGCGACACATTCAGTTCAGTTCAGTTCAGTCGCTCAGTCGTGTCCTACTCTTTGCGACCCCATGGGCTGCAGCACACCAGGCCTCCCTGTCCATCACCAACTCCCAGAGTTTATTCAAACTCATGTCCATTGAGTCAGTGATGCCATCCAACCATCTCATCCTCTGTCGTTACCTTCTCCTCCTGCCTTCAGTCTTGCCCAGCATCAGGGTCTTTTCAAAAGAGTCCATTCTTCTCATCAGGTGGCCAAAGTATTGGAGTTTCAGCTTCAGCATCAGTCCTTCCAGTGAATCTTCAGGATTGATTTCCTTTAGGATGGACTGCTTAGATCTCCTGGCAGTCCAAGAGACTCTCAAGAGTCTTCTCCAACACCACAGTTCAAAAGCATCAATTCTTTGGCACTCAGCTTTCTTTATAGTCCAACTCTCACATCCATACATGACTACTAGAAAAACCATAGCTTTGACTAGATGGACCTTTNATACATGACTACTAGAAAAACCATAGCTTTGACTAGATGGACCTTTGTTGGCAAAGTAATGTCTCTGCTTTTTAATATGCTGTCTAGGTTGGTCATAACTTTCCTTCCAAGGAGTAAGCGTCTTCTAATTTCATGGCCACAGTTACCATCTGCAGTGATTTTGGAGCCCAAAAAAGTAAAGTCTGCCACTGTTTCCACTGTTTCTCCATCTATTTGCCATGAAGTGATGGGACCAGATGCCATGATCTTTGTTTTCAAAATGTTGAGTTTAAGCCAACTATTTCACTCTCCTCTTTCACTTTCATCAAGAGGCTCTTTAGTTCCTCTTCACTTTCTGCCATAAGGGTGGTGTCATCTGCATATCTGAGGTTATTGATATTTCTCCCGGCAATCTTGATTTCAGCTTGTGCTTCCTTCAGCCCAGTGCTTCTCATGATGTACTCTGCATAGAACTTAAATAAGCAGGGTGACAATATACAGCCTTGACGTACTCCTTTTCCTATTTGGAACCAGTCTGTTGTTCCACGTCCAGTTCTAATTGTTGCTTCCAGACCTGCATACAGATTTCTCAGGAGGCAGGTCAGGTGCTGTGGTATTCCCATCTCTTTCAGAATTTTCCACAGTTTTGATGAATTCCATCTGTCTACCGACAGACTGCTCAGCTCCTCTGACTGCATCCCCTCTCCTGTTAGAGAAGGATGTTTCTCATCATAAGGAGACTCTAGAATAGACGGTTAATTCATAAAGTATGCAAATATTGCTCTCATGTGTAAAGAGCATCATGGTTAATGTAATATGACATCATATCATTATTGCCATGGAAGACATTTCCTTTTCTCACACTGACTTGAGAACCTAATCCCAAGTTTGCATATTAATCTTTCAGAGTTTATGTGAGATAATGTTGGTGTCTGAAGCATGGTTTTGGTCAAGAATAAAATTCTGCAACTTTTACTCTTTTAAAAACAGCTTTATTGAGGCATGATATTACATGTCGTATCATTCACTCGTTATGAGTCAGTATACTTCGATGAGTTTTAGTAAACCACGTCTCAGAGACCCCCTGTACCCACTTGTAGTCACTTCCTGCCCCCAGCCACAGCCCCAGGCAGCCACTAACCTCTCTGTCTCAATAGCAGTTTGCCTTTTCGGAACATTTCATGCGAGTGGAATCCTGCAGGCTGTAGACTGTTAGTCTCTTGCATCTGGTTTCTTTAATTTCACATCAGGTTTTGGAGGTTCCTCCACACTGGGTATCAATCCTCCTTTCCTTTCTGTTGCCGAGCGATACCTCATTATATGGATGGACCACATTTTGCATACCCCTTCACCAGTTGATAGACATTTGCATTATTCCCACTTTTGGTCAGTTACAAACGCCGCTGCTGTGAATATTCACGTAAAAGTGTGGGTGTATGTTTTCATTTCTCCTGGGCATATTACTAGAAATGGAATTGCTGGGCTGTGTGGTATATTCAAGTTTAACTTATTAAGGTATCACTAGTTGTTTTCTGAATTGTGTCATTTTTACATTGTCACCATCATTTTATGAAAGTTCCATAGCTTCATCAACATGCTACTATCTTTTTGATTCTGACCATCCTAGTGGGTATGAAGTGGTGTTCCACTGGGGTCTTGATTTGCATTTCCCTAACAGTTAGCGATATTGTACATGTTTGTGGTGATTAGCCATTCTTTTAAATCTTCTTGGTGAAATGTCTATTTAAATCTTTTGCCCTTAAAAAAAATTATCATCTTTATTTGTTATTTATAGTGTGTCTAATTTACAAATACTTCCTCACCATCAGTGGCTTCTTTTTCATTTTCTTCGTGGTGACTTTTGAAGTACAGAAGGTTTTAATTTTAAGTCCAGTTTACAAATTTGTAAAGTGAATTTTGGTGTAGTATCTAAGAATTTCTTGCCTAACTGAATTCCACAAAGCTTTTTTTCTCCTCTAGAAGTTTCATCATTTTAGATCTTAGGTCTTTGGTTGATTTTTTTAGTTCATTGTCATGTGTAATATGAGGTAAGGGTCTAAATTCATCTTTTTTTTTTTTTTGGCATGTGAATATCTAGTTATTTGAAAAAAGTTTTCTTATTTGAAGAAGACAGCTTTCCCCCTCCTCCCCATTGGATTGTCTTGGCACCTTTGTTGAAAATTTCAAAGAACATTTGTGTAAAAGAATGCATAAATTATATTTGGCATTTGGGGTTAAGGCATAAGAAATATACTTGCCATGGACTTTGAAAAAATTATGTTTTGTTATAAAAAGAATATTTTGGAAAGACAGAAATTTTCTGAGCAGGGCTATAGAAAGAAAACTGGACACACATGTCATGGAGACCTATTTTTTTAATTTAGTAATTATACAAAACCACAGAAATACTGAAAAAAATACATGCAACAAAAGAAAACATTTTAGGGTTACTTTTTTGTCAGTTTCAGAAAACAAAGTTACCAATCTATTTTATAACTATAAAATCATTTCTTGGTGCTTTGTGCTTCAATACGTTAGATGGCTAAAATCTGCAAGTACTTAAAACCGTGCGACTTCTGACCAGAGTTAAATGATAGCAGGTCGAGCCCTTTTGCACGTGTTTGTAGAGCGGGAAGTCTTAACCCGGGAGCCTGCTTCAAGCTCTGTTTTCTCCTTTGTTTCCACCCTTCTTTGGAAGGGTTTGTTTATGTCCCGGTGCAGGGCCTTCCCCAGACAAATATTTTCCCTGACTGACAGTCACAGGTGGCCACAGTCCCCCGAGCTCATCTGTAAAGCTTCCTCTGGCTGACAGCCGCCTGCCCTGACAGAGAAGAAAAACATGGGGCCCTGTTCAATTCCGCTTCAATTATCCGTGTCTTTGTGGAGACTTTTAGTGAGGGAAAGAGGTAAACATCTATTTAAACTTTCCAGTAGCAGAGGTAAACACTTGACTAAGCACAGCTGATTGGATTTGCAGTTGAAGAGGCCAGGCAGGCACAGACCACTGGTGGTGAGGGAACCCGCAGAAACAATGGGCAGAGCTTCTGCACCCTTTCCAGCCTGTACCTCTTAACAGAAATGCTGTCCGGAGAGGAAAGAAGCTGAAGAAGAGGGAAAGGCTGTTACTTAAAACTCCACTGGCAGGCAGTCCTTTAGGCCAACTCCTTATCTTTTTTGGCTCCAACAAGCCTGGGGATTGGCGTCTTGTGTTGGAGTCAGTCTGAATGGCTCTGAAAATTGGGGACCTGAGAGATCTGTGGCAGCTTTCAAAGAGGGTAAAAAGGCTTAAAATTAACCCAGTCCTATGAGAAATTAAGTTGTCTTTTCTTCTCTTGTTCATTTTAAACTAGTTTACTTGGGCTGGTTTTCTTTTTGAAAGCCATCGTTCAGGTTCTAAGATCAGCCATGATTATCTATTCGAAGAAAAGCTCGAAGAGCTGCAGTGTTTACTAGAAAGACGCAATCCTTTAGCATCTTGTCACTAAAACTACAGGGACGCCGGCATGTGACCACCAGACCCCTGATCTGCTGCTGAGTTGCTTCATTCATGTCCCACTCTGTGCGACCCCATAGACTGCAGCCCACCAGGCTCCGCATCCCTGGGATTCTCCAGGCAAGAACCCAGGAGTGGGGCGCCAGATCTGCAGGCTGGCAACTCTGTCTACTCTCTGTGCTGCGTGGGTACTCGGTCACTCAGTCGTGTCCGACTCTTCGGACCCTATGGACTATAGCCCACCAGGCTCCTCTGTCCATGGAGTTTTCCAGGCAAGAATCCTGGAATGGGTTGCCATTTCTGACTGCAGGGGATCTTCCCGACCCAGGGATCAAACTTGTGTCTGTTGAGTCTCCTTCATTGGCAGGCAGGTTCTTTACCACTGTGCCACCTGGGAAACCTATGTACCTTTTAGATGGTTGCTGTTTAATTTTTCTTGAGCTCTTCTGAGCCCATGGTTGATTAGAGTGAACTACTGGTTTAAGACAGTAATGGCCACCTGCTTACTGTTAACTAACACGGCATGAGTGTTTTCTATGCTAGGTAAAATAATGTGACCAAGCTCACCTAAGCCCCCAAAAGAAGAGCCTGAGCTGAACTTGGGTTCTTGAACAGCTGCTATTTTCTGCCTATTACCAGGAAACGTTAGTTTAGAAATTAGTATGCGCGTGGAGTTTTTTTCTTAATTGAAGTATAGTTGATGTACAATGTTGTGTTAGTTTCAGGTGTGTAGCAAAGTGATTGTCACACACACACACACACACACACACATATATATATATACTTTTCAGATTCTTTTCCGTTATAGATTATTACAAGATATTGAATGGTTTCCTGTCCCATACAGGAGGCCCTTGTTGTCTGTCTGATTTACACATAGTAGTGTGTATCTGTCAAGCTCAAACTCCTAATTTATCCCACCTCCTACTTTCCCCTTTGGTAGCCATAAATTTGTTTCTGTTTTGGAAATAAGTTTGTTTGCATCTTTTTTCTTAGATTCCACATCTAAGTGATCTCCCATGATATTTGTCTTTCTCTGTCTGATCCACTTTACTAAGTATAATCATCTCTAGGTTCATCCATGTTGCTACAAATGGCATTATTTCATTCTATTTTATGACTAATATTCTGTTATATATACGTACCACATCTTCTTTAACCATTCATCTATTGATGGGCATTTAGGTTGCTTGGCTTGGCTCTTGGAAATAGTACTGGAGTTTTAAAACATCAGCTGTACAGTTCCTATTTAATGTCTTATGATTCTGACATCCAGAATTTGGGGATAATGCACAAAGATCTTTCTGTGGCAGCTCGGCTTTATGTGCTTTTGCCAAATGGGACATGGAGAATCAAGTGTGTTTTAAGTGCTTCACTGGAAACGTCTCATTAAACAAAAAGGTGGATGGAGAAGACTAAGACCACAGGCCTCAGGGGACTTTCCATCCGCCACTGGCTTACCCTACGAAAGGAGGGATGTGAAACCCATGGACCTCTAGCATGTCGGTATCAGGCAGCTGTAAGGAGTGCTGATTACTGCCCAGGAGTTCTGAACTTCTTCGAATGGGCTGCTGGTGACGTTTCTGAGCCATGAATTTAGACCCCAAGGCAGGTATGGGGAAACCACTCTTAGCCAAAAAGCAAGTCTAGCCAATCAGCCAACATCCGCAGCTGACTCAGCTTTGTAGCTCTCTTGCTGCCAGGGTCCACGTAATTCAGGGAAAATACTACATGCTCTAGCAGTGTTAGTGAAGCCGACGTCTTAGTATATACTCCCAGACGGTTCCAGGGGCCTAGGAAACATCACCCCTACAGGAACAGTTGTCGATCGGCTCTTTGAACTGGTGGTGGAGAGGTGGTTGGGCAGTGTTTGGACTTTAGGAGCCCCCGCTGCCTGGCAGTACACTGTCCTAACGTCCCCTTGCGTTAGCTCTTTTGGAAATACCTTTTCTGAGGGTTTTATACCTTATCTTTGATCTTTCCTTAGTAACCCTATTTCTAATCCAAGTCAGGACTAGGAAATGATTGTGCTCATGCATCTTGGAATTAACTTGCTTGCTTTTCGGGCCATCTGCTAAAGAGTATTGTCACATCGCTGTATTCTACCTGATGCTTTTAGGTCAGCCTTAAAGCCCAGAGCTTTGTCCTGGTTCTGCTCACTCTGCTAGCAGTGGGCCCTAGACTCTGGCTCCTGTGGTAGCCAACAAGCTGGGTGTTTTCATCAACCCTTTTAACACTCCTTAGCTTCCTGATCAGCAAAACAAAGGGACTGGAATAGATAAAATCTAATGTTTCATTTAAGCCTAACACTCCATGGTTTCACAAATTAAATTTGAGTTGATTTTCTTTCATTCTTTTTTGCCGTTGCCCTTGTTGCCCTTCCTGCTGTTTTGACAGATGGAGACAGGGGAAAAAGAGATAAAAGAAAAAAAGAAAGGTAGAGGAAGAAAGGGCTTTCCCAGGTGACTCAGTGGTAAAGAATCCCCCTGCCAATGCAGGAGACTTGGGTTTGATCCTGGGTCAGGAAGATTCCCTGGAGAAGGAAATGGCAACCCACTCCAGTATTCTTGCCTGGAAAATCCCATGGACAGAGGAGCCTGGCGGACTACAGTCCATGGGGTCGCAAAGAGTTGGGCATGACTGAGAACATATGCACAGAGGAAGAAAGATGGGAGGCAACGAAGGAGGAAGAAAAGGTGGAGAGAGAGTGAGGGTTTTTACGGAACCGCTTCTTATGGGAAATTACTCGTACTGCTTTCTCCCAGCAGCATATAGTTACTTCAGGAAGAAACTAACCTCGCGTGGAAGCTCCGGCACTAGTCAAGCTGAGTTCTGCTGCCATCTCCTAAGACAGTTCATGTACGTCGTTAGCTCAGCTCAGTGACAGAGAGCCTGCACTCTGGAGAGCGGCAGATCCCAACTCTGTAAAGCCAATCCCAGCTCAGCCATCACTGTTTACTAGATGCTGGGCAGGTGGGGCTTCGCCTCTGAGTGCTGGTCCTCTCGCCCAAGAGTGAGACTAGGTCTGTCTCGGCATGGGGTTATTCTGAAGACTAAGTGAGATCTGTATGTGGGACGCTGAGCACCTAAGGGCTTGCTTACGGGCTGTTACCGTTCAGACGCTATTGATACGGGCCTTTTCAAAGCTTCTGCTTCTGAGGTTTACTTGGGGTGCTATGATAAGCTGGAAATTGGTCGTCACCATCTTTGTATCACTGTGTGAAGTTTCGCGGATGGTGTTATGTGTCTAGGGTTTTACAGGTAGTCCCAGTTTCATGCATTTAACCCATTCTCCTTTGAAGAGCCAAATGCTTTATTTCAAAAATAAAGTTGCACTTCAGGACATAATACAGTGTCCAGAGCCAGACTTGGCCTTCTACGATAACAACTAGAAAACTGGACAAAATATATAAAGTAACTGCTTTCAGACACAGAAAGGGCCGTAGTCTTTGAAAGAAGGGAAATAAACCGGGCCGGGTCCGCTTTTGGCCTGGAGTTACCTTGTAAAATGTGCCCACATGGTGGTCCTGCCGAGGCAAGGGCTCCCGGAGCCCAGGGAAGGCAGGAGCCTGGAAACTCCAGGAAACACGTGAAATGAGGAGCCGTAGAGCTAGTGAGCCAGTGATGGTGACAGCCCGCGCGGTGTGTTTGGAATGTGCTAAATCCAAAAGAGGATGAGCCAAGAAAAAAACCACAAGGAGGCAAATGATAGGATGTGAGATTTAAATCCAGCTAGATCTGTGTAAATGGTCTAGTCTAACCCTAACCCTTCCACGCTGTTTCCCTGACTGGAGTCCAAATTGGAGAACAAAGATAATCTCTGATGCTGTTTCCTCTTGGTGCCTCAAAAGCAGCTGGTTCAGTATTTTATACATCAGGGGAATGGACCCTTTTTGAGGGAAGGGGATTGTCTTTTTTGTTTTAGCATGAAATCCTTTCAGCTGCCGTTACTGTAAAACTCACTGGTAGCATTTTGTGTAAAGAGCCGGAGTATGTCTGTACACTGTGATTGTTTTCTCAGCATGATGACAGCATTCCAGGGGTGAATGGCCCAGCAGCGATACCCCCAGTGTCCTGTCCATCACCTCCGTGTGACCCTCGTGGGCGCCTGGGCCCTGCTGGGACCAGCATTAGGATGAGTGTCCACAGACATTGAGGCCCCGGTGGGGCGGCTGTGTTGAGTAGACGGTCCCGGGAGAGCAGCGGAGTGATTGTCCCTGCCGTGCAGAGAGGGGAGGGAGCTTCTCACCGCTACATCCCCACTCCCGGGAGAAGGTATAAGGCCCCAAGCGAACAAAAATCACAGCAGTTAAAGGTACTGTCTAACTTTTAAAATTAAATACCTCGGTCATTTAATTAAGAAATTACTAGAGTCAGCTGGCTATAAGTTAAAGTGAATTTGGATTGAAAATCATAGAAACTGTCTCATTGCCCTAGTAAGAAATCATTTCATGTTCATTAAATTTTCGCACCCAGATCTGAGAAGCAGCTCCAGCCACGTACGCATCCCTGGAGGGGCTGCAGCAGCGGGCTGTGGGCCTCCGTGCCGCAGAGGGTTGGCAGCGGCAGCCTCACCACCTGGCGTCTGCTGTCAAGGTTCTACTTTTTTGAGCCTCGAAGGCTTTTGCTAACATCTTTGAATTGTAGTGAAAATATTCGGGGGAGGCGGGAGGCAGGCACTGTTACAGTACATAGAGGTCAGTACTTGTTAGCGGTTACAGGTCAGCTTAGGGGATGGGATGTGGATAGAAGGGTCCCCTGGGGACAGACACGGTGGTGGATGAGTGTCCTGAGGAAGAGGAGGGAAGAAGGATCCCACTTTGCTGTGTTAAGAAAGAGGCCCAGCTCTAAAATCCTCCGCTCCCAGTTTGGAGAGCCGAGTTTAATTTTTCCTGAAACAACTGCCCGCTTATAGTAAAAACTCTTCCCCAGCAGGCTTGCTGGCATTCAGAGCTCTCAGCACTCACGGAGCGTGTGTAAGGGAGAAGTGCCTAACACTGAGGTCCTTCTAGAAGGATCCCCCAGTCTCCCAGCCCTCCCTGCCTGTTCAGACTTCAGCACCGGGGTAGACTGTCCCCCCACCTCTTCCTCTTGGGAACATGCTGCACCCAGATTTTAAGTCCCCCTGCTTCCTTATCCCATGGAAATTTCCTGCCTCCAACCACTTGAACTCCATCACCCATTAATCTCTCCCTGCCCAGCCTGTACTTCACTTCATCCTGAAACCATGTGTGACTGTAGCGCGAGCCATATTGATGTGTGCTTAGTACATCAGATGTTTATTGAGCAGATGAAGTCCTATCCATGGTGCCGAAGATAAAGAGAAAGCCACACAAGAGCAGGCCACTTCCTTCCCAGAGCCCGCGAGCAAACAGCTCCTCAGCGATGTCAGAAGAGCATCCTTTCTTAACATGATGCTGCCATCTGTCCCTAAGGCCGGTGTCAGGTCTAAGGAGATGCTCGAAGCTGCCACTGAGCGCCAGGAACAAACGAGGAGCCAGACAGGGCCAGCACCCGAGAGGTGGAGGGCCCAAAGGATTCCTTGTTGTTTTTTTTTCTTATTTCTGTGTTTTGGCTGCACCACATAGCATGCAAAATTTTAGTTCCCCAACCAGGGATCGAAGCCTGCACCCGCTATGGCCATGGGTTTCAGAACAGGAGCTGATCCGTTGCTGGTAGGTGTACAAACAGGTACTGATCCGATGGGGCTTATTTGGCCAAGTCTATTATTGATAAAATAACAGCATCTATATAATCTTTAGCTCAGGAATTTCACTCTGAGGAATGTATCCTACAGATAGGCTTGAACACGTGAGATGTGATGTGTGGAGAAGGATATTTATTTCTGCAGTTTTGTAAAAGCAAACTCTTTGCTGCAGCCCAAATGTTCACCATTAGGAAACAAGTTACGTGACTTCCTGCATTCCATCCGATGGAATGATGCAGCTGGAGGGAGTGGCCGAGTAGCACTTTGTGACTTGTCTAGAAAGATCCACAGGGTCTTGGGTTATGGGAAAAAGGTCTGATGGAGACAGTATGGAGGGAAGTCAGAGTTCGTCTTTGCACCTGCCTTTGTGGCGTGTTAGCAGGTGACACGGTGTCTGCAACAGAGACCCACCCGTGGGTGTTTCTCATCTACAACAGTGCAGGGCGAGCAAGAGGCCACCCTGCCCACTCTCCTTGTGCAAAGCTCTTGCCACAAGTGACACTGGTGTCCCTTAGAACTCGGAGTCTCCTGCATCCAGCTGGGTGAAGCAGCCACGTGGATTTCCTAGCATCTGGCCAAGAAGTGACACCCACCCCTTCCCCGAAAAGACATAGTAACCAGTAATATACGTTACATTGAGGGTGATGGTGGTGGCCGTGCTCCTGGGAAGATGAGCATGAACTAGAAGGCAGCTTTTCACTTTGTACCTTCTTAATACAGTTTTAGAATTTCGTGCCATTTTGTCCATTCCTAAAATAAAAAGAGATAGTTGTAATTTAGTAGCCTTGAAAGCGCTAAGGACCCAGGGCTATGGGAGCAGAAAAGAGGGACAGCTTCTTGACCTCACTGGGATGGGGAGGAGGGCTGATCCTTGGAAGTTTACAGTGATTCCTGATGCTCAGTTGAAATCCTGAAGGTTAAGTGGTCGTTAACCAGGTCAAGTCTGCAGGGGGTGGGTGGCTGTGAGAAAGTGGGGCTGGGGAGAGGTGGATGGCAGGAAGGGAGCGGGTGCTGAGCAGTCCGCCTGTGTGAAGGGACTGAGGGCCCGTGGCGTGTTGGCCGGCCTGCGCTTGTGTCCGGCTTTGCTGGGCAGGTGGGTGCTGTAGCCCGGTGAGGTGCTGGGGCAGAGCGCAGCGTGCGCCTCGCTGCAGATGATGGAGGCTGGGTCTTATCCGGCATCTCTGCAGTGACGACACGGGAGCAGCGTGGCCAGGTCTGGGGCAGCAGCTCACGGGACAGGCTAGAAGGGACACTGGACGGATGATGGGAGCTGAGCGAGCGGCCGGATGGTGACCTGGGAAGCAGCACGTCTCTCTCCTGCAAAGCGAACGTGGCTCGTAGCTGAGGCAGTGCGGTTAGGAATTGTCTTTACGCACGTTGGTCAGTTCCTCCAGTCAGATTAAAGTCGCTCTGAGAGCCCCTTCATTCTACACTTATGCTGAGAGTATCCGGACCTAAAACCTTACTGGTTGATCCTCTTTGTTTTAAATAAATCTTTATTGGGATATACATATAAGAAAGTGCTGAAGTCCAAGTGCACAGGCTCATGAATTATCACAGAGTGAGCACACATGCGTTAACTGGTGGACTCCTATTCTGTTTCTTCCTTGATAAAATTATGGTTAGACCCAGCCTGTTCGCCCTGCCCTCCCCACTTTGTCCCTGTTGTGTTTATTCTGTGATGTACACACATACTCTGATTTCCATACTGCCAGCTTTAATCATTGCTCTTTGAGATGTCTTTGGGAAACATAAACCAGGTGGATTGTTGGGATAATTTGTTCTGAGTTGCTTTAAATCTCACTTTATTTTAATTGTCAGTTTGCTTGTTTGCTATTAGATGTGCATTAAACTGTGACAGATGAAAAAAATTGACCCCAGTCTGGAAGGAGTGTTGGCATGGTGTGCATAGCCAGGAATATGTTTTCTCTTCAATAATTTTCGTGGTTGTAAAGGCTTAAAGTAGTCTAACTATTGCAAGGATTTAGATATACTTTTCTTGACTCTGTAATTTCACATGTTCCTCCCAGTCCCAGTTTCCTTTGTTCCCTTTTGAATTGAGAGCCAATTGCTCAGAACCTTCTATGAATTTTTCTTTGGCCAGATTCATTACCATTTGAGCTTTTGTCTACTAGACTGTTACTATTCATTGTCCCAAATCTCTCCATTATCTAAACGAGTGATCCCTTTAATTAATCTAAGAATATTTTATTGAACATGACTGTGCCAAATTTAAATTGGAGGTGGAATGGCAACTTGGATTTTTAGAAGACCTAACTATTTATAATATTCCTCAACTACATTTTGTTTCTAATTTTATCCTGTAAGTTTTAAGTCAGGAAGGTGAAAGTTCTAGTTTGACAAGGAGATTGAAATTTAAAAAAATATGTTTTCAGATTTTCATGACGTAGATAAATTTAACTAACTAAATATTCTTTTTTAATATATTTATTTATTCCTGTTAGGACTTGGGAGAAATGAAAAGGAGAATTATTCATTGGAAAGTTAGCTTAGTCATATTCATCTAGAAGGGGCATGGTACCTTTGGGAGATTATTTATGAGTTATCATTTACAACTTCCTTTATTTTCACCTGTAAACAAATATTGTGTATCCTGAATGTGTCAGAGTCATTTCTGACCTCTGCGTTACCCAGAACCTTTGTAATTACTTACTTTAGTTCCATGGCTCTGTGTTTGAATGATTTTTATCTTCCATAGAAACTTGTGCTTTATGAAAAGCATCTTGTAGACATTGACAACCATGTAAGTGATCCCGTACTGACTTCTAGATTTCTAGATCCCAATTTGTGATCATCTTAAAGCCACTATTAAGGAACACCTTTTGAGCCTTGACCTTGGCTCGACTATATGTACCCAATCTTATTTTTCTTTCTTTTTTTAGCATCAGCTTTTTTTTTTTTTGGAGGGGCAGGCAGACTCAGGTTTAATCGAGGTATAATTTAAGTAAAACTCACCATCTACAATGGACAGTTCTATCAGTTTTGACAAATGCTTAAAGTTGTATCAATATAACAACTACAAAAGTCAAGGTGTAGAGTAATTCATGCCTCCCCAGATTTCCTAGGGCCATTTATAAGTCAGCTCCCACTCCCCACCCTAACCCCTGACAACCACTGATCTGTTTGTTCCTATGGTTTGTCCTTCTCCAGAATGACCCAGAAGTGGACTCACGCAGCATGTGGCCTTTGAATCTGGCTTCTTTCCCTTAGCACAGTGCGTTGGAGACTCACTTATGGTGGAGCATCAGTAGTTCATCCTTTTGTCTTGTTGAGTGGAGTTCCATTGTATCAACATATCACACTTTATTCAGTCAGGAGCTGAAGAACATTTGGGTTCTATAAATATCTGTGCTCAGATTTTTATGTGAAGATAAATTTTCATTCCTCTTGGGTAAATATCTAGGAGTGGGATTGTTGGGCTGAATGGCAAATGGATCTTTAACTTTAAAGAAATGTTTCCCAATGGAGAGTCCTAGTTTCTCCACATTCTCTTCCAATCAGCAGTGATATTGTTTCTCTCTCTCTCTCACTCTCTCTTTTTTTTAGGCTATTCTAAGAAGGATATAGTGATACCTTATTGTGATGTTAATTTGCATTTTTCTAATGACTAATAATGTTGGGCATCTTCTCATGCACTTATTTTACATTTATATATCATCTTTGGTGCAAGTATTCAAATCTTCTCATTTTTAAAAAATAGTGAATAATTTATGTTCTCTTTATTGAATTTGAGACTTCATTGTATGCTTTGAAAACAAGTTCTCTGTCAGATACTTAATTTACAATTACTTTTCTCCAAATGTGTGGTCTATCTTTGCTTTCCCTTTGTAAGTAGTAATTAATGTTGGGAAATTACTTTTGAGACTGTGTGAATATTCTATTCCTTGTTAAAGGTATACCCACTGATTTTGGCACCTGTTGATTTCCTAACTCCATCAGTCCTTCTTCGGTTTTTGTGATAAGGAAGAACTGCCCCCTTCTTCCCTTCTCCCGCTTGCCTCCATTGTGGAGTCACAACCCAGGTTCCCCTTGGTATCAGGATCAGTCATGCCAGCCGACACAGTCATTCTTTCTCTGACTGTTGATTCCGTGGCATGAGGAGTCCAAAACATTGTATATTGTTCAAAGCGAATAAGGCTTCTTGTTGCCAACATTTGACATTATCAGTCTTCTTAACTCTGCCCTTCTAGTAGTTGTGAAGTGGTATCTCAAAGTGATTTAGTTTATATTTGCATGATAACAAACAGTCATGGGCTTCTCAGGTGGTGCCAGTGGTAAATGGTGCCATGTAAATGGTAAATTACGCCTGCCAATACAGGAGACGTAAGAGATGCAGGTTTGATCACTGATTTGGGAAGATCCGCTGGAGGAGGGCATGGCAACCCGCTCCAGTATTCTTTCCTGCAGAATCCCATGGACAGAGGAGCCTGGCGGGCTGCAGTCATGGGGTCGCTAAGAGTTGGACACGACTAAGCGACTTCACTTTCACTTTTCACTTTCATGCATTGGAGAAGGAAATGGCAACCCACTCCAGTGTTCTTGTCTGGAGAATCCCAGGCATGGGGGAGCCTGGTTGGGCTGCCGTCTGTGGTGTCGCACAGAGTCAGACACGACTGAAGCGGCTTAGCATCAGCAGCAGCTATTTTGTAGCTAGGATTTGTTACATAGTTAACTAGGTTGTCTAGGAATAAAAGTAGTTTTAACTTTTCAATTTTGATAACTTTTATTTCATTCTCTTATTGCACTGGCAAAGACCTCTAATACAATATTGAATAGAAGCTGTGAGTTTAGGCATTCTGGCCTTTTCTAATTTGAAATGCTTTGTACTTTATTCATCCTACAGCTCAGAGAGGTCTTGACATTCTGTTTTATCTTTGATCTCAGCATCACATTTAATTCCTTTATATCATTTACTATACATTAAAATTATTTTATTACTACTTTGCTGTCTGCCCCTTACATCAACCAGTAAGTCTCTTAGGAGAAGAACTCTGCCTTCAGCAACACATAGCACAGTGACCCTTAGTAGACACAGGAAATGCTTTGTCGAATCAGTACATTTTGGTGGAAACTTGTAGCAGTTATACAATCTGTCCTCCTTCCCAGTGTTTGAACTCCCTTGATAAAGCTGGAGACAAGTATCATTTCTTTTGTTGGGGGGGTGGGGGGTGTGCTGGGTCTTTGTTGCTGCACGGGCTTTTCTCCAGCTGTGGCAAGCGGGGTCTCCTCTCTAGCTGCGGTGCACAGCCTTCTCGCTGCAGTGGCTTTTCCTTGTTGCGAAGCATGGGTTCTGGGGCGCATGGGCTTCATAGTTGCAGCCCCCAGGCCCCAGAGCACAGGCTCAGTAGTTGAGGCACATGAGCTTAGCTGTCCCGTGGCACGTGGAGTCTTCCCAGGCCGGGGATGGAAGCCATTCTCCTGCACTGGCGGGAGGATTCGTTACCACTGAGCCGCCAGGGAAGCCCCAAGCATTACTTCTTAGAAAACTTGCTCATGTTCCTCTCTCCTTTTTAAAAAGTTTTTTAGGAGGCCAAATTTTAATTTCCCATAGAAACCACTTATATTTACTATTTCAAGTTTTTAATTGATGTTTTATAAAAGATAATGCAATTCTTTCTCCTGATTTTTGCAAAATATTTTGGTGGGACATTGGGATAGTTTGCCTTTCCTGGATGTCACATACACTCGGAAGTTAATTAGTATCCAGACAGTTTGCAGTGGTTCAAATATAGAAACAAGGATAAACACATTCAACAGTTATCTAGTAAGCAGGTGTTGGGCCACAGTCTTTTATTCTTTGAAATCTGGAGAAATCACACTGATGAAGCGAACTAGCTAGGCGAATTATTTTCTTAATTTTTCCTTTTAGCTTTTGTTCTAATCAGTAACGTTTCTCTTTTTTAAAAATGTAATTTAAGTCTAATGAAGGTAAATTGCTTTTAGCCTGAAACACAGTGATCTAGGATTTATCCTAAAGGCAAAATATCAAAATATCTTTCTCCTGGCTGCTCCATTTTAGCAGCTGCTGTGATAGAAAGTAGCATTTAAGTTTACATACAGACAGGAGGGAAATACTGTCCCCCACATACAACATTAAAACAATTCTTTGCCGCTTCCCTCGTGTCTCAGTGGTAAAGAATCTGCCAGCCACTGCAGAGGACAAGGTTCGATTCCTGGTCCAGGAAGATCCCACGTGCCACAGAGCAACTAAGCCCGTGTGCCACACTACTGAGCCCTTGTGCCCTAGGGTCTGTGCCGTGCAACAGAAGAAACCACGGCAACAAGAAGCCCTCACACCACAGCTAGAGAGTAGCCCCTGCTCGCCACAACCAGAGAAATGTCTGTGCAGCAGCAAAGACCCAGTGCAGCCAAAAATAAGTAAATAAATCGGAAAAGCTTCTTTGGCTTACCGTACACACTGATGATGAAAGCTGCAGTAAAGTAGGTGACAGCATATTAAATTGGTTGTTTATTCATTCAGCTCCTTTCTCCATCCCCTTCCTCCTTTCTTTCCTCTCCTCTCCAATTTACAAATGGGCATTTCAACAGTCCTCCATGGATAATGAAGAGAGTAAGCAGACCGACATTCAGTAAGAGTTTAGAGGACCCAGACAACCCTGTCAACCAACTTAATTGCCTTTTTACTCTGTTTAATGAAACACTTCACCTTATATACAGGTTTTTTTTTTTTCCAAGTACCCTTGAAACATTCACCTAGAAGGACCAAATTTGGTCCAATTTTGGTCCAAAACCAAATTTCAATACATTTTACAGTGTTGAAATCCTATCAAATGTGTTTTCTGACCATAACAGAATTAAATAGAAATCGATATCCCCCAAAATACCTTAAAAAATCCAAATATCCGAAAATTGCACGTTTCTGAAGGTGCAGTCATTCTGAATGACTCAGGAGTCAAAGATGACCAGACGAGAGAAATGTAAAGTTACTCTGAGAGGAATGAGAACAAAAAGACGACCTTGCTCTTACTCTGCCTTACTCTAAACTCATGTGTTTAAAATAAACATTAACATGACAATCAGTGGAGACCGGCATCTTCAACTCTTCCCATTTGGCTGCTTCCTGAACGCCCGCTTCCTGCGTGCATAGGCCCCACCAGCCCCGCTGCAGTTGACAAGGTGGCCTGGGAGCGTGGCCGTGCTCCTGCTTGCGGTCTGCACCCAGCCCTCATTACTCTAGCCTTGCCATTTAACCAGGTAGTTCAGATACTTTTCTTCTAGTTCCAGTGAACAAACATTTACCATTTTCAAAGGTCATGTTCCTGGAACCACGGAGGGGAATTTACGGGGCAGTAACAGACACGCTCAAGTCATATTACTCTTACGTTAACTTGAATGAAAATCATGTCAGAGCTGCTTCCTTCCAGCCCTCTCCTACCTGGGGAGTTCTGGTCTAACCGTCACCCAACATAACTTTTTGTGAGTGTGTCTTCATTTCCCACTCCCCCCACCCTCCACCCCCAAATC
>SJYQ01003309.1:226584-276186 GCA_006410935.1 Redunca redunca
TTTTTGACTTTTTGTAAACTTCCGGAGAAGGCAATGGCACCCCACTCCAGTACTCTTGCCTGGAAAATCCCATGGACGGAGGAGCCTGGTGGGCTGCCGTCTCGGGCACGACTGAAGTGACTTAGCAGCAGCAGCATCAACCTTCCCATATCTCTGCCCTCGGTCAGCCCGTCCTATCCAGCCTCTATCATTTGCTGAGACTTGACTAGACATGAGGCATTGACTGGGTTTGGTACAGGATGGGAGCTTGTAAGTCAGAAAATTAACCGGGGTGTGCTAAGTGCTTTGTTGGAAGGGATGTGCAAGCAAACATTCATTCAACAAATATTTATTTGCCTTCCACTGTATAGTGGGCTGTGCAATGGGGGTGGTATCCTGGGCAGCAGGTCGTGATGGCTTGAAGATAGGCATGGGGTTGTGAAGGGGAAAAGCATGATCTGGAGATGGATGATCCACTCAGGCTGAAGGTGTGTGGTGGGGACCTGGCGGGACTTGAGCTAATATGTGGTGAGAGAAAAGGCTAGGAAGATTAGGGAGGTCCTTTGGTTTTGTTTTCTTTTTAAGGGCGTTTAGTTCCGTTTCAGTGAGCATATGATTTATTAGATTCATGGTGACTCTTTCCAACACCTCTGTACTACCCTTATCTCTGATTTCTTTGATTTATCTTATGTTCTCAGTAGTGACCAGTGGCGCTGAGTGGTGGTGACCACTTGCACCGTTAATTGTGCATTTTTTGAAAGTGGGAGGGGGGTTGCCAAGAGAGAATGAACCCCAATGCAAGAGCCAGATGTATGATACTCTTATCTAACCTGGATTAGTTTCTTGTAGGCATTAGGCATTAAGTAGCCTCTTAAAACCTTTTAAAATTTCTTTTTTAATGTAGGAGAGGAAGAGGTTGAAACAAATGAATTTGAAAACACCCTGTGGGATAAAGTTTCCATCCATTGCCCACCCTGAAATTTTTTATTCTCTTTCTTTAGGTTTCTTGCTATTTAAAGATTTTTGTTTGAATGAAATTAATGAAGCTGTACCTCAGGTGAAGTTTTATGAAGAGGTAAGAAGTTGACTGTTTTATCAATGCTTTTATTTTAAAAGCATATTTAGACTGTTCTTTGGAAAATATTAAGACTCCTAGATATTACAAATATTTAGAAATATTTAGAAATTCATTGAAAGTAATTAGTAGTACAAGATATAATATATAGTTTATTAGAGATGCTGGCACCAACTACAAAAGACATATCTTTAAAACTCTATAGTGTTCTGGAGTCAGTGAGGAATAGTTGGACTAAAATTCCAGAGGAAGACAACGGAGCATTCTCACCTATTTTACTTTCTGCAGAAGCTTGCAGATTCTGGAGACAGAAGCTGAGGTAGAGGGCTGCTATTGGGTAAAAGAACAGCTAGCAAAGTTTTATGGTCACACATTACTGGAATGACAAATCAGAGATTTGTGGGAGAGGGAGGCCTCAAGCCCACAGCCCGTTTTCCCAGCAAAACATTGGGAGGGGCTGAAGAGATGGGCCAGGAGTTTCTGAAAGACACATTGAAACCTCTCACAGCCTTGCAGGATTACATGATATTTAAATATACACCTGCTGTGGCACGAATTTGAAAACAGAATAGGCAGGAGATGAAAACCCCACTGAAGATCTAGAACCACTTATCACCTGGGACATTGGTTGGTCATAGGTGTGGTGAGCAGATGAGAATCCAAGTTTGGCCCCTGGCAGGAGGCTGTTTCTGGGAGACAGAAAAACCAGAAGAGGTTTCTGGGTCTGGAGTAAAGAACACATGAGACTGGAGGGGCCCCCAAAACATGATGAGTCCCTTTCTCAAGACGTATGCCAAGTTTTGAAGCTTGAATGGGACAGGGGCCCAAGAGCTATCCCGAAGACTTCTTAAGGGCAGAACCAAGTTCAATGTGGAGAAGACAGAGATCTCATTGAACTCCAGGGAGAGCCAGGCCTTAGGAATGGGGGTGAACCAGAGGCAGACTGATAGCTTAAGGTGAACGTGTTGGATTCATGATCTCCAAAGAAGATTAAGCTTTGGGACCTGGGAACAGGCTTGATCACTCAAGAGCTATTGTGTAGCAGAGTTTTATTAAAGTAAGAAAAGGAACAGAGAAAGCTTCTGACACAGACATCAGAAGGGGGATGGAGAGTGCCCCCGTTGCTGGTCTAAGCAAGGGAGTTATATACTGTTTAACTGGTTGTTCAGTTCAGTTCAGTCACTCAGTCATGTCCGACTCTTTGTGACCCCATGAACTGCAGCACGTCAGGCCTCCCTGTCCATCACCAACTCCCAGAGTTTACCCAAACTCATGTCTGTTGAGTCGGTGATGCTATCCAACCATCTCATCCTCTGTTATTATAATAAATCAAAAGAATATCTCAAGGTTGTAAAGATCTCACTAGACCTACTCCCACAATTTACATTTTAAGATGACAGGACTAGAACTAACAATAGAAAGATCTTACCAGACCCACTCCCATAATATACATTTTAAGATAACAGGGTTTAGTCAAAAGGTTTTCAAGAAGGAGAAACTGGCCTCAAGCAAGACACATTATTTTCTGTAGAGTTTAAACTGAGTTGTTCATTGTGTAATCATCAGCTTAGGGCTTAAAGGAGAAAACGTTTTCTATGACTAAGACTAAGGAATGTAGAGAAAAAGAAGAGATGGTTGTCCTTTCCTCCTCCGTAAGAACCCCAGACCCCTTTCTCCTCCTTGGGGACCCCGGACTTCTTATCAACCTGCCTAGGATTGACTCTCTCAAGACTCAGTCCTACACAAATGGCAGCCCAGACGAGCTCAGCTCAGCTCCTTGCTGAGCAGTGAACTCCCTCCCTGCCCATGCAGCAGAGAGCAAGGGAAGCCCTCTGTCTCTTTTCTAGGTGGAAAATAACAATACTTAGAGACTCTCCAGCATTCACCATACAGTAAAAAATGATATGACACAACAGAAGCAAGGCCACATGACTTACAAACACGGCAACAGAATCAGGCCCACAGATGAGTCAGAGATTGGAGTTAGCTGATGAGTACCTAAAATAACCGTAAATAATATGTTTAAGACAACAGAGGAAAAGTTGGACAAAATAATTAGATGGAGGGATAGAGAGTTTTGGCATAATTTGAATTTATTGTGGAAAAACCAAGCAGATATTCTGGAAAATAAAGTACAGTATTTAAATTAGAACCCGGTGACTAGAACCGATAGCAGATTGTCACAATGAGAGACAGGATTAATGAATGGGAGGCAGCTCAGTAGATCATCTCAAACTGAAACGCAGGGAAAAAAAAAATCTATAAGAAAGAAATAAGGGCATTAAAGACAAGCGAGATGTACTTTAAAAGGTCTTTGTAGAGGTGGAGTCCCAGAAAGAGAGGAGGGAAAATGGGGCAGAAGCAATATTTGAGGATATAATACTGTTATAAAATGATGAAAGACAGCAGCTTAAAGATTCAAAACACACAGAAAAACCCAAGCAGGATGACTACAAAGGAAACATCTTTGCTCATCAATATAAGACTCTGAAATCCCACGACAGAAAATTTTAAAAGCAGCCAGAGGTTAGAAAAAGACACCTCATTTTTAAAGGGCCAGTAATATGGGCTTCCCTGGTGGCTCAGAGGTTAAAGCATCTGCCTGCAATGTGGGAGACCCGGGTTCGATCTCTGGGTTGGGAAGATCCCCTGGAGAAGGAAATGGCAACCCACTCCAGTATTCTTGCCTGGGAAATCCCATGGATGGAAGAGCCTTCTGGGTTACAGTCCACGGGGTCACCAAGAGTCGGACACAACTGAGCGACTTTGCTCAATATGACCAACACAACTGTGATGTCTTAAACGATTAAGAAAAAAGAAAGACCATAAAATGGCAATCTTTACTGAGAGAGAAAGCTGCCAACCGAAACTTCCTTAAAACTTCCTTAAAAACTGAAGGTGGAATAAAGATGGTTTTGGACAAAAACCAAGAGGCTTTGTCAGTAGTGGAACTGCATTACCGTCAGTATTAAAGGGGCTCCTTCCAGCAGGAGGGAGATTATCCCGGATGGGAATGCAGGAAGGAGTGAAAGGCATCATAGAGGGTAAATGTGCGTGTGAAATATACACATGTTGACCGTATAAAACTATTATATGTTCTTAGGGTTTAAAGTGTGTGTAAAACTAAAATGTATGAGAGTATCACCAAAGGCAGGAGAAGGGTTAATAAAGTTAAAGTATTTTAAGATTCTAGGATTACTGGGGACAGTAAAAGTAATAATTTTCATTGTAAAGAATGCATATTGTAACCTCTTAAGGTAACATTTAAGAGAATAAAATATGTGTATCTAGGAGGTTGAAATAGAGGGAATATGTAATAAAACAACATTGTATTAATCCAAAAAAAGAGAATAGAAGGTCGACATAAAGTAGGAGGTCAAATTGAAAACAAAGAGGAAGTGTGGTAGCTAAAAACCCATTTATATAAATGATTATATTTAATATAAATGGACTACATACTCCCAGTAAAAGACTAAGTATGTCAGACTGGATATATAACCAAAACCATGTTATGTACTGCCTGTAAGTGGCATGCTTTATTTAAAGTATTTTACTTTACTTTTAAATTAAAATACAATTGCTATACAATATTATGTAAGTTACAGGTGTACATTATAGCGATTCAGTGTTTAAGGAAGTAACATACTTTAAACAGAAGGATGGAAGAGGCTTTGTAATATATATACTCACTGAAGCAAAGCTGGCATACTATGAGACAAAGTACACAGCAATGCTACTTTCAGATAGAGATGATTTCATCATGACAGAGGAGTCAGTATCTTTGTCTTAAATTTGTATGTTACAAATAGCGTAACTTTAAAATACATCAAGCAAAAATTGGCAGGGAGGTCAAAACAAAATAATTCTATAATCCTCCTGGGACACACAGATACTTCAAGAGCTTGTAGAAACAAATAGGCAAAAATTAGTAAGGATATAGACAATCTTAATACAGTTGACTTAACTGACATCCAGAATGCTGCTTTCAGCAAAAACAGTTTGTGTTCTTAAAAGTACATATGGAACATTTACTAAAATAGAACATATATGCTGGACCCTAAAGCAAGTTTCTGCAAATTTCAAGATTGAAATTGTTTAGAGTGTGTTTTCTGATCACAGTGGACTTAAGAGCAAATTTCACAACAGTGTTAAGAAATTCTTAGCTGTCTGGAAACAAATAGCTTCTGAATAATTTATGAGTCACAGAGGAAATTAACATTGAAGTTAGGAAATATATTCATTAAAATACATTTCAGAGATGACATATGCTAGTGTTATTAGCATGATGTTCTTTACCCTAAAGCACTTGAAATGGTCCAGAGAAAACATGGCATAATTAGGGGTGATGTTAGTAATCTTTGTGCATTTGAAAATTGGAAGGATATTCCCTTTTCCCCTGGTTTATTGATATACATGAGAACGTGATATTTTTCTACATTTTTTTATTGTATTAATGTATTTCCAGGAAGGATGATGAAATGATGATGTACATTTGGCATCACGTGAAAAAAAAAAGCTAAATCTGAAAGGGTTTCACTCAGTACGAAATAACTTTTTTATTTCAGTCTGAATCAGGCATTTTATTTGTATGAGAATCACAGCTTGATCTGTCAAAAATTTTTTTTCTTTCCTGTGTTCTTAAAAGCTTCACCTCTTCAGTTTCAGCATGTACTCAGCTGCTCTGTTAATAAAAAGCCGTGTCCTTCAGCAGATGAAACAGATGGACAGTCCACTGGGTTATTTCTTAAGCACTTCCCAGCAGTGTGGTGGTGACTCCTGCTGATTCGTCTCCATCTGAACGCTGAACACTGGGCCTTCTCTTCCTTGGCTTGCTCCCCAGCGCCTCTGTCCCGGGCTGTGTGATGGATCTGGCCTGTCAGATCATCTCCTCGGAGGACAATGGTTCAGGGCTCCGGACCAGCTTGCTCAGTGTTCTTCACAGCATCGTCCACCGTGGGGCTTCAGATACAGTTCTCTTAAGTCAGTACAGCCTCTAGGACTGAGGTTGTCGGGAAGTCTGACTCCTTGCTCTCATCAGCCCAGTGGATTCTCTGAGTTCTGGTTTATGGTCCTGGTCCCTGCTTGGAGCTGGGCAGCCAGTCTTGCTTTGCCCTCCCCGGGCTTCCTCAGCTAAAAACCAGGGCGACAGTAGTGTCTGTACTTAGGGCTGTCCCGTGTGTACAGCACAAGAGCAGCACCTGGCCTGCAGTTGACCCTGTTCCAGTTAGACTAGAGGACGCTTATGACAGTATTTATATTGCCCCTAGATTTAATCATAAACCATGGGAAATAGGAAGTGTAACATCAGAGGTAAAGGTAAAGGATTTTTTTTACTCATTCAGCCAGTATTTGTCACACACTAATGCTCAGAAGTATTGTTTGGATGAGCGAGACAAAGTGTGTGCTCTCTTTGAGCTCCTATTTTTGTTGAAACAGACAATAAATAAGTGATAAATAAATAGGAAAGATATTAGGAAATAATGACTCGAAACAGACTCAAAGCTTAATGTGATGTGTTGTGATTTGGTGACCGCCTTAAATTGCTGGGCGAAGACTGCCTGAGAAGGTGCATTTTGGTGGAGTAGTGTCAGATGTTGTGTTTATCCTTTGTGGCATTCACTTAGTTTTTTGAATCTGTCAGTTTATATTTTTCACCATGTCGGGTAAAATTTGGGCCATTATAAGACTTTATTTCTACCTTAATCTCTTCTTGTCCTCTCTTTAGAACTCCAGTCAGACGCATGCTTGGTCTTGGACATTGTCCAAGATATCACTGATACCTTATTCGATTTTTCCCTCAATATTTTTTTTCCTTTCTATTCTCCAGATTAGATAATTTCTACGGAGCTGTCTTCAAACTCACTGACTCTTTCGGTGTCTCTCGTCTGTTGTTATGTCCATCCATTGAATTTTTTTTCAGATAGGCTTTCCAGCATGGCTTATTTCATAGTTATCATCTGTCTGCTGCTATTTCCTAATTTGTTGTTCATTATATGCATATTTTCTGTGCATCTTTTAGCATAGTTATAATGGCTGTTTTAAAATCCTTTTCTGGTCATCCCAGTCTCTGGATTACCTTGGGTGGGTCCTCACTGATGATCTGTTCTCTTGCGTGTGACCCACATTTCTCTGTTTCTTCAAACACAGAATAGTTTTAGATTGTTCTTGTACGCTGGTGTTGTAGGCACTCAGAACTGCTTTTCTGTCGGGCATTGAGAGAGATGTATATATAGTCTCAGGAGTTAATTTGGCTTACTCAGACTTGATGCTCTCTCTTCTCATGCAGTGGGTAGCAGTTTAACCTTGTTCAATTCTTTTAACCTGTGCTGGACTAATTTGGGTCTGTCACGCTCACACATCATTATGGGGTCCAGCAGAGACTTGGAGATTTTATATGGGGAATTTTGGAGCTCTCCTCTGGCTCTTCATTTTCGGGAATAGCCTCTCTTCCTTTCTGGCTTCTGTTTGGTGCCCTTTCCCCGTAATCTGTGTGCTGTTGGTCACTCTTCAGTGGTCCCGGGTATTTGGGTTTTATAGATGTCCAGAATTGTTCTGTTAAGATTAGTTGCCTATTACCTGAATCAGGGCCTGGCTTGTGATACATTTTGAATATCAGACCAATGTGATTGGCTAACGAATTGAATGTAGGGGATGATGGGGACAGAGTGAGCAAAAGAGCAAAATCAATGATGACTCCTGCTATTGTGGATTAGGCAGCTGGGTGGTGGTGGTGGTGGTTCAGTAGCTAAGTCGTGTCCAACTCTTGCGACCCCATGGACTGTACCCTGCCAGGCTCCTCTGTCCATGGGATTCTCCAGGCAAGAACACTGGAGTGGGTTGCCATTTCCTTCTCTATAAGCAGCTGGGAGGATGGTTTTTCTCATTTTTGTGATTAAGAAGACTAGGGGAAGGGCATGATTGGCTGGGGTAGGAAGGATGTGGAAATATCCAATAGATGGCTCAGTATCCAGACTCTGGAGCTCTGAGACAGAAGTGAGTCCTAAAAACCCAGACGTAGTCACTGGAGTGGAGCTGGTGTTTGAAACTGTGCAACTGAATAGCTTTATCCAAGGAGAATATAGTGGATGAAAAAGGGGTGTCTTAGCACCATGCTCTGAGGCGCTGCCATGTTTAGAAGCTTAACAGCAGAGGAAGAATTGCCAAGGGACACTGGAGAGGAGGAGGCACGGTGGCAAGCTCCCGGGGAGTGCAGACCCCAGAGGTCAGAGGAGGCCCCAGAGCTCAGGGCGGCAAGCTCCCGGGGAGTGCAGACCCCAGAGGTCAGAGGAGGCCCCAGAGCTCAGGGCGGCAAGCTCCCGGGGAGTGCAGACCCCAGAGGTCAGAGGAGATCCCAGAACTCAGGGTGGCAAGCTCCCGGGGATTGCAGACCCCAGAGGTCAGAGGAGGCCCCAGAGCTCAGGGCGGCAAGCTCCCGGGGAGTGCAGACCCCAGAGGTCAAAGGAGATCCCAGAACTCAGGGTGGCAAGCTCCTAGGGAATATAGACCCCAGAGGTCAGAGGAGATCCCAGAACTCAGGGTGGCAAGCTCCTAGGGAGTACAGACCCCAGAGGTCAGAGGAGATCCTAGAACTCAAGACGAGCCAGGAGTGTACCAGTGAGCCGAACGCTGCTGGGGTGTCGGAAGCTGAGGACAGAAAGAGAGGTCCTTGACCGGGCAAGGCAGAGGCCGTTGTGACTTTCCTAGGCTGGAATGGCAGTGGGACAGATGGGAGACAAAGAGGGGGGGCCCTGTGACAGCTGTGGGCCACAGGGTCTTGCTCTTAGGGTTCTACGTGTTTAGGCGACGTGCTGAGCTGTGAGCTTTGGAACCACCAAAGCAGAAAGGGGGGACCACACGGTCAGTGAACGTTCATCACTGGTGGTGATGCTTCTGTTCTGCTCTAGGGGCGACCTTTCACCTTGAACCTGGGCCTCTGCCTACTCCATTCCCTGGACAACCTACCTGCCAGAATTAGGGGTGACGTTTTCTCTCTGTATATTACGGTCAGAACATCCTGTCTAGAGCTAATTGATGGTTGACGGCATGTTCTTTAATTAGTGGTCTGACTGATAATAGAAAGTGAATTTTGGATTACAGCCCCAGACGCTTTAAGCTCTTGCTTTGCCTACTAAGAATTAACCTTTGCTGCTGTTCAAGTCGGAGTTTCTGAGGCACAAGGCACCCACTAGAGCCAGTGCTGTGGCGGGCATGGTTTGGACAAGAAACTAGGATTTTCTGTATAGTTAGTCTATCACAGTTCATAGGAAACTCCCGTTGAATCAGGTGTCAGCTTGCTTTACAGGCCCCAGAACATAGACTTAGGTTTCCTTGCCCTTGTATTTGAGGGTAATAATTCCATGCAGATTTAGTCTTCCTGGAGTTTATTTGTATGTTTAGGCAGAAACATTTGCCTTTGGTTCACTGAGAGTCCACCTCTTTTATCCTAGCATTCTGACATTAATTTTTGGAACTTACTAAAACCAAACAGCACAACAAAAGAAATCAGCCAAGCCAGAGTCCTTTGTTTATTTTCTGGCTCTCCTTCAGATTTCGGTGTCTAGCTTCTGTTTCCTTGCAGCTGCCATATTTGCGTCTGGGATGGTGTTTGAACCTTGTAGACATGTTCTCCTGAATTAACTTAGGATGGTTAAGCCCAGGTCCTTTGCTTATGCCAACATTGCTGGATTGCTTCTTCATTAAAAAAATGTTTTCCTTCTGGAGAAAAACATAATTTGAAAAGATCCATATACCCCTATGTTCACAGCAGCACTGTTTATAATAGCTAAGACATGGAAGCAACCTAGATGTCTGTCGACAGATGAATGGATAAAGAAGATGTGGTCTGTATATACAATGAAATATTAATCAGTCATAAGAAGAAAATAATGCCATTTGCAGCAACATGGATGGACCTAGGAGATAATCATACTAAAGTGAAGTAAGCCAGACCGAGAAAAACAAATACATGATATCACTTATATGTGGAGTCTAAAAGCAGATGATACAAATGAACTTATTTTCAAAGCAGAAGTAGGCCACAGATGTAAAAACAATCTGTGGTTACCAAAGGGGAAGGGAGAGGGATCAATTAGGAGTTTGGGATTAAAATATACACATTACTATGTATAAAACAGGTAACCAACAAGGACCTGCTGTATGGCACAGGGAACTCTACTCAATATGTTATAATAATTTATTATGGAAGAGAATATAAAGAGAATGTGTGTGTGTGTATATTTATGTACACACACACACACATATATAAACTGAGTCACTGTTGTATATCTGAAACTAAGAGGACATTGTAAATCAACTATATTTCAATACATTTTTAAAATAATTAAAAAAAATTTTTAAGTGTTTTCCTATTGGATGGAGTGTCATCCTCTCCTGGGCCTCCTTCCTTTATGTTTGATTTCAGTGTCTGCCCCAAGAAGACTGAATTCTAAGCCCAGGCAGTTACAGACTTGTGAATTTCAGCCATCTCATTGATATTTAAGGACAATTAAGATGACCCCAGTAATTTCTCAGTGTGTGAAGCAGTTAGCCTTCATACACATACTATATATGCTTCATGCTTTGTACATACTCTACTCCCTGCCAACTATGCCCTTTCATTATCAGAAATTCTCACAGGATTGACTGGTTTTGATTTCAAAACTTGTCAAAGTGAATGAAAGTCACTCAGTCATATCCGACTCTTTGCAACCCCATGGACTATGCAGTCCTTGGAATTCTCCAGGCCAGAATACTGGAGTGGGTAACCTTTCCCTTCTCCAGGGGATCTTCCCAACCCAGGGATTGAACCCAGGTGTCCAGCATTGCAGGCAGATTCTTTACCAGCTGAGCCACAAGGGAAGCCCAAGAATACTGGAGTGAGTAGCCTATCCCTTCTCCAGAGGATCTTCCCAACCCAGGAATTGAACTGGGGTCTCTTGCACTGCAGGCGGATTCTTTACCAGCTGAGCTATCAGGGAAGCCCTGTCAAATTGAGACTATACAGTAAAAAGGTAGCTTTTATTTCTATTCAGTTTACATTCTCACCTCTAGGAGTGGTCAGCCCTACTCTTTAATCATAGCAAAATAAGAAGCGCTCAGATATTATGAAAGTGTAACAACTGGCTACTTGGTAGGAAAAATTTCTGTTTTTTCAGAAATAAGTCCTATGTACTTATTAGTCATTATACTGAAAATCTTCACTGCAGTCTTCGTACCAACTCCATATTTCATTTGTTTTCATTCTCTTCTTGTCTTTTAGATTTAACGTATTTCTGTAAAGGAGTAAAAATACTTCTCTTTTCTGAGAACTTGTGAGGTTAAAGTAATAGAGGCCATGTCCTCACAAAGCGTATTTGCTAAGCCCATTTTATTATTTAGTCTGTCTTAACACCCGTCAGGTTACTGTTTGAAGGAACCTTTCTGTTAATACTTTTAGAGTGCAGAGACTGTTCCAATGTGAAAAACCAGTGCTTTTATCTATGATGAATGTCTTTCCAAAAGATTTAGTTGACTTTTAAAAATCTCTGCAGTAATCCTGACAGTTCATTATTATTTTTTCCTCCTGAGTTTTTTAACACTGTAGTCAAGTGAAAATGATCCCCATCATAACTCATAGAAATGGATTACTGCCAAGTTCAAATTGTTTGTGCTTTGGAAAGGAGAATTGGCAAGAGTGAATGGTCCATGGCTGCTATATCATAAAATAATTGTAACCATGGCAGTGTCTGTTCCCTAATATTGTGTTTCTAAATTTAAGCAACAAGGTTCATCATAGGAAAAAATCCATTCGTATGTCCCAAGTTGAATTTAAATGATTCCAGCATCATTATTTCAACATTAGAAGTAGTTGTTTCCTGTGCACTGGCCAATTCAAGTAATTTGCTTGATCTCATGTGGAAGTGGTTTCTGCCAAGACTAGTAATATCTTTTAATAAAGTAAGTTTCTAGGAAGACAGCACCTAACAATCATAACTTTTAACTGTCTAGATAAAAGAATATGAGAAGCTTGAGAGTGAGGAGGATCGCCTTTGCAGAAGTCGACAAATCTATGACACTTACATCATGAAGGAGCTGCTGTCCTGTTCACATGTGAGTGCCTCTTCTTATTTTATTAACTCAGTGTGAGTGAATGAGACAGGCTCCACAGGTTTTTAGAGTAAAAGTTAAAATAGGAGGAAAGCTTTAAAGGTGCTCATCCAGGATGGAACCCGTGTTTCTCAAGTTTCGTCATTTGTCTCCTGGTGATACTGCCCCAATATCTGCTGCTCCATCTACTTTTAATGAGGTTCCCAAAGTGGATGCTTTCAGCACAGATGTTGATAAGATGGCTAATGCAGATCCGTGCAAGAAAAGGCTAACTAAGCTCATTCTTGACTCTCTAAGGAAATTAAGCTTTATTGTCTTTCATTTAGCTCCCCTTTAACAATTAGGCTAATCAAATATTTATCGATAAATATCTTAAATGCTTTCTTTGAATTAATAAGGTTGATTGTAATTATTATGTTAGTATAGTTCACTAATAGTTGAATGATGGTTGAAATCCTTTTTTTTTTTGCTTGTAAACCAGAGAAACAATCTTATTCAGTCATTAGGATAAATGAGGTTCCTAGGAAATTCTTCCGCAAGGAGTGAGTGGAATAATTAGTAATGAGAACGTGCACTGTAATCTCTCTACATGAACACTGTTTTCCAGAGAAGCGCCCTAAGAGCCCTGGACTGCTGTGTCCAGTGTGGAGCCGCTCGCCACGTGCGAGTATTGTGTTTACACTGGTTGTTGCTTAGTCTCTTAAGTCATGTCCAACTCTTTGCGACCCCTGGACTGTGATCCACCAGGCTCCTCTGTCTATGGATTTCCCTGGCGAGAATACTGAAGTGGGTTGCCATCCCCTTCTCAAAGGGATCTTCCTGACCCGGGGATCAAACCCGCATCTCCTGCATTGACAGGCGGGTTCTTTACCACTGAGCCACCAGGGAAGTATGTTTGTATTAATTGCAATCAAATGGAACTAACATTTTAATTCCTGATGGCCTCCTGAGCCGCATTTGAAATGTGCAGTACCCACATGTGGCTGGTGGCTCCTGCCTCAGCCCAGATTCACAGCATTTTCGTCATTGCAGCGAATCTGACTAGACAGCGCTGGTCACGACAGTGATACACTTTCATGCTTCTATATTTGTTGTGTTGTCTACAGTGCTTACTGAACTTCTGAGCTAGAGCTTACCGTAAAGCTCTGTGCCTCGCTGCCTTGCTGGGAATGGTTGGACCTTGGAAAATGCCACGTGTTCACTGAGAAAGCCTCTGTAGACGTAGCTTTCCTATACGGCAGCAGTTTAGAGGGTTTCTTGCCTGGAAAATCCCATGGGCGGAGGAGCCTGGTAGGCTGCAGTCCATTGGGTCCCTAAGAGTCGGACACGACTGAGCAACTTCACTTTCGCTTTTCACTTTTCACTTTCATGCATTGGAGAAGGACAGGGCAACCCACTCCAGTGTTTTTGCCTGGAGAATCCCAGGGACGGGGGGGCCTGGTGGGCTGCCGTCTGTGGGGTTGCACAGAGTCGGACATGACTGAAGCGTAAACTTAGCAGCAGCAGCAGCATGCTTTTTTAAGCTCTTCTTGTGCATAACTTCAGACATAATTTGAAGTTTAGGGGGAGGACAGGGTTTCTAATTTTTGTCAGTGTGAGTTTCGTTCTTTTAGAACCAATTACTCTTTGCAGTGGTTACAGCAAGCCTTTCCTTAACCTAGAATCTTTTCAACACTGTGGTTTAACTTTGTGATCGTGGCATTTAATTCTTAGGTATATCTTTGTGCATTCATGTTCTGTCATGAAATAGAAATTTTACATTTTTAGGACCCCAGTATCAGCCAACTGAGAGGTGATGCATTTAATATTAATATGGTGATAATACGATTCCTTACACCCTTTTTAAGTTAAAGTAGCCTTGATCTCTTGTGGGCCTAGATATTTCAGTTAGATGCCCCCATGTGTATCACCCTTTTTGACATAGTTTCTAAGAACTCTGGAAGCTCTGAGGAACAATCATCTGTTTGGCTTGCCTGCAAACATACAACAGATTTTTTTTAAGAATGCATGTTGATGTGATCACCATAGGTTACTGCTTAGTAACTGTTGTGTTAAATTATATGTTGTGATACTGTAAGATACACAGAGGTTTGCTCTGTTTTGTATTTGTGGGGGAAAAAGAAAACATTGTGTGTGTTTTTTTAAAGCCATTCTCAAAGCAAGCCGTAGAACACGTACAAAGTCATCTATCCAAGAAACAAGTGACATCAACTCTTTTTCAGGTAAGGTAAAATGCTCTCCAAATAAATGTTTCTCATTCACTTAATGGTTATCTTTGGGGGCATTCTTTGCTTGGGTGAAAGTGCTGGCAGAATTTCGAGACTATTTCTTACCTGGAGGTTTATCTGGAAGAACCAAAGTTTAATGTTACCTGTCTTTGCATTGAAATGTGCTCTTATGCCAGCGTCATAAAGGCTGTCCTGAAAAAGGCTGCTAGAGCATTCGTTTAGTGTGTTTTTCCTATAAATCAATCCAGACAAGACATTGGAGGGAAAACCTTTTCCTGTTTGACATCCCAGACACCTGTGATGAGCAGGGACTGGGCAAGATTTACTTTCTAGTGGTACGGGTATTGGTCCCCATGGCGATCCTTCCCCAGATGAAGCAGATTCATTTTCAGCAATCAAGAAGGAATGAACGGCCTTGGAGTCGTGACTGAGAAACTGGATTTCGCCTCAGCTCCTCTTATCTTGAACACAACACAGTCATAGATTTGAATTATAAGGCTCAGAAAACTCAATCCACAACTGGTGGGCGCACGTCTTGGCTGCTCTTTGGATGCCATGGTTTTCTTCCTGAAAGCCTTTTCTGTTATCCCGTGGGATTTCTATAGAGATGGCAGCTTGCAAGGGTATGGTCAAATTTCCAAGCAGGTCATTTACTTTTTATGTTTCTGGGAGTTACAAGAAATAAGAAAGAATGTCATTTATTAACATAATGGTTTTCATAAATGAAAATAGCTAGTTTATCCTTTTCTTGGATTATTCAGTCATTTGAAGAGAAGTAAGTTGATTTTTGCCTTAGTGCCTTATGGTTGGGCTTATTTATACAGATTCATACAAAATGAATCTGATTATTCTATAGGAAGGATACTGGTTTGACTCTGAGAACATTTGGGTATGTTAGCCAAACCAGCTGCTGTCTTTCTGCCAAAATGATTAGATGGACATCTCTTAAAATGTCAGACCTTTTAGTATAGTCTAGTTGGTTATAAGCTTGGGCTCTGAAATTCGGTGACCTGAGTTTCAAGACCCTGGGCAAGGTAGTACCATACTTCTCCACACTTTTGGTTTTCCCTCTGTGGAGTAGAAATGCCCGCAGACTGTCCCGTAACAGGGTTTTGAGGACCCAGTGCATATGAGCTGCTTTGTACCAGGCCTGTCTATCACAGCACTCCATAACGGTCAATCTTTTCAAACACCTCACAGTCAGAAAGTGCAATTTGAATATCTGCCTTTTGTTGCCTCTGTGATATTTTCATGTCACAATTTCAGTTTTCTGACTTTGACATGGTTCAGAGATAGTTGTGTAGTCAGTTACATTTAATATTGCTAAATTACATACATAGATTTTACAACTCTGATGTTAGCTTTTCCTGTAGCATAAATAACATTTAAAAAGATAGTTCCAGATAAGAGATACAAAGACCAACAAAATTATCTTTGTGGCTTCAAGAAACATTGATTTAGAAGCCATGTCTCCAATATATCTTTTAAAAGCACTTTACTGACTTGTTCATAAGAAAATAATTTAGTAATGTTCTAATAAAACAGATATAGAATAGCTGGTATTTTTATTTCAGTGGTGAAGGAAATAGTCATTATTATGTCGGTTTAAATAAGAAAGCATTTTAGTGCAATTCTGTAATACATACCATTAGAACACGGTGGTCAAAGTATAAAATATAAGTTATATGTTTGGATGCCCTGTTTACAGAGGGACATTGATCTCTATAACATTTAACTAACATTAAAGTTACTTGATATTCTTTGAGTTGGAATTTTCCCTCCTGGCTTTCAATGAGTTATAATTGACAACTAAAAATTGTGTATAATTGAAAGTGTACAGTGTGATGTTTTGATATGTTATTCATTGTGAAATGATTGTTGTAATCTAAGTAAGCAGCATACTCATCACCTCATGTAGTTACATTTGTATGCGTGCGTGGTGAGGACACTTAAGATCAACTTTTTTAGCAAATTTCAAGTGTATAATACAGTACTATTAACTCTAGTCCCCATACTGGACATTAGCTGGCCAGGACTTATTTATCCTGCAGAACTGAAACTTTGTACCCTTTAAGCAACATTTCCCCCATTTTCTCCACTTCCTAACCCTTGGCAACCAACTTTCTACTCTGCTTTTATCAGTTAGACTTTTTTTAGATTCCACATACAGGAGAGATCAGCTTGTAATTGTCTTTCTGTGTCTGGCTTGTTTCACTTAGCATAATGTTCTCCAGATTCACCTGTGGTGTCATAAATGTCAGGATTTCCTTCTTTTTAAAGAACAGAACAGAGTATACCATTTGTGTGTGTGTATGTGTGTACACATATATATGTATATATACATGTATATCTCCATCCCCCATTTTCTTTATCCATTCATCCATTGACGGACCCTTGGGTTATCTGCATATGTGAAGTAATGGCGCAGTGAACGTGGGCATGTGGGTATCTCTTCAACATGCTGATTTAATTTCCTTTGGATATATACCAGAAGGAATCTTCATACCGTTTTCGGTAATGGCTGTCCCAGTTTGCGTTACCACCAACGGTGCACAAGGAGTCCCTTTTCTTTGCATCCTCGCCAACACCTACCTCTTAGCTTTCTGATAACAGTCATCCTGACAGGTGTGAGATGATATCTCTCTGTGGTTTTGATTTGCATTTCCTTGATGATTAGTGATGCTGAGCACCTTTTCATATGCCTGTTGGCCACTTATTATCTCTTTTGGAAAATGTCTATTCAGGTCTTCAGCCCACTTTTGAATTGGGTTATTTGGGCTTTTGCTGTCGAGTTGAGTTCCTCATATGTTTTGAATACTAACCTCATATCGTATGGTTACAAATAACTTCTTTCATTCTACAGGTTGCCGATTCACTCTGTTATTGTTTCCTTTGCTTTGCAGAAGCTTTTTCATCTGATGCAATCCCACTTGTCTGTTTTTGCTTTTGTTGCCAGAGCTTTTGATGTCATATCCAAAAAATCATCACCTGAACCAGTGTCAAGAAGCTTTTTCCTGTGTTTTCTTCTAGTTGTATGGTTTCAGGTCTTATATTAAAGTCTTTAATTCATCTTGAGTTGATTTTTATATAAGGTGTGAGGTAAGGGTCCAATCTCATCCTCCATTTATTGAAGTGACTGTCCTTTCCCCACTGAATGCTTGATGCCCTTGTTAAAGATCAGGTGACCGTAGGTGTGTGGATTTATTTCTGAACTCTGTTCTATCCCATTGATCCATAAGGTCTGTTTTTATGTCAGTACCATACTATTTTGATTGCTATAGGTTTATCGTATATTTAAACATTGGGAAGTGTGATGCCTGAGGTGAAATTTCTTGTCAAGGAGAACAAGGTAGTTTAAAAAATGCTCTGAAACTGAATACAAAATGCTTTTTGTTCTTTTTGCTTGCAAAGTTGACTTTAGAAATAATTAGTTGCACAGGTTCATTTGGTGGCAAGAGCTGGGAGGAGCCCTGGCTCACATCTAGGCTCCTGGAACGTGCTGAGCCCTGGGTTTGGCTCTCGGTGCTCTGTGCTTGCTCACTCAGTCGCGTCTGACTCTTCTCGAGCCCCGTGGACTGCAGCCCACCAGGCTTCTCTGTCCATGGGATTCTCCAGGCAAGCATACTGGAGTGGGTTGCCATGCCCTCCTCCAGGGGATCTTCCCAACCCAGGGATCGAACCCAGGTCTCCCACATTGCAAGCGGATTCTTGGCCATCTGAGCCACCAGGGAAGTCTCAGCATTCTGAATCTTCTTAAATCCTCACAACGGCCTTGCACATTAGATGTAACTCTCCCATCTTACAGATTGAGGAAACCAAGAATCAGAGCAGTGAGGTCATTTGCTCATGACCCCACTCTTGAACTTTGGCTTTTGCATTGCTCACCTGACACAATTCGTGGTCCTTCATGTTGAAAGTGGCAGTGTGGTATATCATATCTGGTCTTAAGAATTTCTGGTACAGGATGTTTTATAAAATATGAAAAACATGTTAACATAAGAGTTTCTGTAAATAGAAAATGTTACATACAAATTTAGTCTTTCACACATCTTTCCACACTTGATGTCTTTTGAACCTCTTGAGACTTGTGGCCTTGGTATTTAGCATCTAGAAGACTTGGCAAAGATGACTATTATCTTTGATTATAGACACATAGGACTTCAGAGTTGCAAAAAGCTTCAGAGAAAGAGGTCAGCTTCCCCTGTTACTAAGGAGGGAACAAGTTCATTTGGTTTTAGTGACTGCCCAGTGCCCTGCCCAGGACACGGATAGCCCTGCCAAGTGGCAGAGGCTAGCTTAGCCCCGTGGTAGGAAGTGAAGCTCCCAGGCAAGCTGCAGGGGTCTCACTGCCCATGTTGGTGACTGTGGCTTCTGTACGTTTCCTCGTCTAATCACTTGCCTTGGACATCTCCTGACGTCTGGTCCTTCTTTTTTGCTCATTTTTAGGGTAATCTACAAAGACACAGAAAACATTAAATTTCCAGCATTCAAGGAGAGAGTAGGGTATCACGGTATTTTCCAGAACTAGCTAATTGCCCCTAGGCTGAGTTGTGAAGTGTTGGCATTTGATATTTTTATCACTCTTGATTTGAAGACTACCCCATGGGAAATAAATTTATGCAGTTTATTTGGTAATGTGTAAAGTGGCATGAAATTGAAGCAGATTGTTCTCCATAGGGAAAGAGCTCCACGCGTGTGAGCCAGGAGTCCTTGCCTTAATCTTGGCTTAGCCATGAACTTGCTCAAAGACCTTGCAAATAACTAATTAAAAAAAAGTTTTACTCAATGGGTTCCTTCACTTTTAGTCTTTGAAACTCAATATTAATGCTGATCATTTATGATAATTGTAATTAATGGCAATTATATAATTAATTGTAATTTACAGGCTGCCACTACATAGTCTACAGGGCTCAGTACACAATGTAAACGTGGGGGTCCTTGTTCAGAAATTTCAAGATGGCAACAGTAGGGCACCATACCAAGGACTGGGCTCTTCTGTGGGACTGCATGGGTCACATGCCCATGAAGCTAATTCCAGGCATTTAAGGCGTGTCTGTGACTTGCCATGAGCTGTGCCCGACAGTAGAGACACAGTGGCGCACAGGACAGACCTGCCCTTGCCTTCAGGGAACATGCCATTGAGGGTATAGATAACTACTAAGCAAGTAGTCATGCCCATGAATCCATTGGTGCAAACTGGACAGGCGCTGAGGAGGATGAGTACAAGGTGCTATCAGTTTTAGTTCAGTTCAGTCACTCAGTTGTGTCTGACTCTTTGGGACCCCATGGACTGTTGCATGCCAGGCCTCCCTGTCCATCACCAACTTCTGGAGCTCACTCAAACTCCTGTCCATTGAATTGGTGATGCACTCCAACCATCTCATCCTCTGTCATCCCCTTCTCCTCCCGCCTTCAATCTTTCCCAGCATCAGAGTCTTTGCAGATGAGTCAGTTCTTCGCATCAGGTGGCCCAAGTATTGGAGTTTCAGCTTCAGTATCAGTCCTTCCAATGACTATTCAGAGCTGATTTTCTTTAGGATGGACTGGTTGGATCTCCTAGCTGTCCAAGGGACTCTCAAGAGTCTTCTCCAACACCACAGTTCAAAAGCATCAATTCTTCGGCACTCAGCTTTCTTTATAGCCCAGCTCTCACATCCATACATGACTACTGGAAAAAGCACAGCTTTGACTAGATGGACCTTTGTTGGCAAAGTAATGTCTCTGCTTTTTAATATGCTGTCTAGGTTGGTCATGACTTTTCTTCCAAGGAGCAAGGAGAGTCTCATAATTTCATGGCTGCAGTCACCATCTGCAGTGATTTTGGAGCCCCCCCAAAAATGAGGTCTGTCAGTGTTTCCATTGTTTCCCCATCTATATGCCATGAAGTGATGGGACCAGATGCCATGATCTTAGTTTTCTGAATGCTGAGTTTTAAGCTAACTTTTTCACTTTCCTCTTTGACTTTCATCAACAGGCTCTTTGGTTCTTCACTTTCTGCCATAAGTGTGGTATTATCTGCATATCTGAGGTTATTGATGATTATGGGAGTACATAGTTGGGAACCTCACCACATCTGTGGAGAAGGCAGTGGCACCCCACTCCAGTACTCTTGCCTGGAAAATCCCATAGATGGAGGAGCCTGGTGGGAAGCAGTCCATGGGGTTGAAGAGTCAGATACAACTGAGGGACTTCACTTTCACTTTTCCCTTTCATGCATTGGAGAAGGAAATGGCAACCCACTCCAGTGTTCTTGCCTGGAGGATCCCAGGGACGGGGGAGCCTGGTGGACTGCCGTCTATGGGGTCACACAGAGTCGGACACGACTGAAGCGACTTAGCAGCAGCACCACATCTGAGTCTCATCCACTTGTGTTTTTCACTTTGCTGTGTTCTTACTGATGCAGTGTGGAATTTCTTTTCCATCCTTTCCAGCCATACATAGAAGAAATTTGTGAAAGTCTTCGAGGCAGCATTTTTCAAAAATTCATGGAAAGGTATGAAACTTTGTGTACAAAGTCTTTTTTGTTGAAATATGTTTGTCATGTAACATTATGTTAGTATGGCAGTTTATTTGCCAAGTTGTGTCCGACCCTTGCGACCCCATGAACTGTAGCCCGCCAGGCTCCTCTGTCCATGGGATTATCTAGGTGAGAATACTGGAGTGGGTTGCCATTTCCTTTTCCAGAGGATCTTCTCAAGCCAGGAATCAAACCCAGGTCTCCTGCATTGCAGGCAGATTCTTTACTGACTGGGCTATGATATTTAAATCTTGTACTGTGTAGGTATACCTCATTTTACCTCTTAAATGCTATCCTTAAAATGTGTTAATTTATTCATTTAACAAACATTTATTATCCATGTGCTCTGTACCAGGCTTCATATTAGCTTGTACCCTCTATACTTTATAGTTTAGGATTTGTATATATTGACATCCCTTTGACTTTCAGTTTTCTAGTTTCCAAATGATCCAAAATGTAAATAGGCTAGGGAACCTCAATATTGAAGGTATCTTATTGGGACACGTTTGCTAACGCAAGCATGAGTCTATATTCACTTCATCGGTTTATATGTTAAAGTCGTATCCTGAAAAATGAGACAGCCCTTTTCTTGATTCTTTACATAGTAGAATTTAGGTATATTGGCAGATGTCTTTTGTCACGTCTGTCTTAACGTACCCAATAAATGTGTCCTTTTGGGTTACTCAAACTATAGAGTATGTTTGTCATATAAAATCCTGAAAACTTTCTAGATAATTAACAAGGACCTACTGTGTAGTGCAGGGCATTCCACTTGATATGTATAATAACGTAAAGGGGAAAAGAATCTGAAAGAGAATAGATATCTGTGTGTGTGACCGAATCACTTTGCCGTACGCCTGAAACTAGTGCAGCATTGTAAATCAACTATACTCCAAGGTAAAATAAAAGTTTTTAAAAATGTGAATTTAAAAATTTTCAGGGATGCCTATGAAAGTGTTTGCATGCTTCCCAGGCACCTGAGAGTCAGCCCTTCGGTGTTTTGAGTGTTCCTCTGTGATGATACACCTTAGGGATCGGACTCTCTGGCTCTGAATCTGCATTCACATGGACTCTGCTCGTCTCTGTAAACTTGGCTACTTTCTAGACAGTTGTCATGATGATTGAGCCTCAGGGGTGGGAGCAGCCCACAGCTGTTCAGTAATTGCCCTTTAAGAACAAATGCCTCCGTGTTTTGTTTTGTTTTTTCCTTCTTCTCCACATGTTCACAGAACTAAAGTAATTTTTTTTAAAAGTTGTATCAAGATTCTACCAGAGTTCAAGAGATAATTTTATCTTGGAGTAGAGTCAGTACTGTGGGAAACGAATCTGCATACAAATGATTACATTTTCTGAGCAGGACCAGAGGGGCTTTGCCAAAAAGAGTGGCATGGAACTGAGGGGCCAGGGCACCGACTCAGGGCTAAGATTCAGCTGAGTCTTGGGCCGTCTCCATGGCTGCTGATTCTAAAGACCTGACTTTTCCCAAACTCTTGGGTCAACTCATTGTTCTGTGACCCATGGGGGAGAGGGGAGAAATGGGGATGGTAATTGAAACTGGGGGAGAGGTCTTATAACTTCACTGTGTATCCAGGTAAACCTGCACAGTCATTGTCTCCCCCTGAGTTGACCATTCACTTTTTTTTTAAATTTTGTTGAAGTGTAGTTGGTTTGCAGTGTTAATTTCTGCTGTACAGCAAAGCGATTCAGCTATACATATAGGTATATATTCTTTTTCATATTCTTTTCCATTATGGTTTATCACAAGATGTTGAATCTAGTTCCCTGTGCTATATAGTAGGACTCTGTTGTTTATCCATCCCATATATAATAGTTTACATCTGCTTATCCCAAACTCCCAGTCGAGCCCTCTCCCACCCCTTTCATCCTCTCTCACATAGAGAACCATAAGTCTGTTCTCTGTATGAAGATTTATATAAAAATGGGCCATAAATGCAAAATACACACCGGGTTTCAAAGCAATGAACTCAAACCACTTTCAGGGCTTCTCTGATAGCTCAGTTGGTAGAGAATCTGCCTGCAATGCAGGAGACCCCGGTTTGATTCCTGGGTTGGGACGATCCCCTGGAGAAGGGATAGGCTACCCACTCCATTATTCTTGGGCTTCCTTGTGGCTCAGCTGGTAAAGAATCCACCTGTAATGTGGGAGACCTGGGTTCGATCCCTGGGATGGGAAGATCCTTTGGAGAAGGGAAAGGCTACCCACTCCAGTATTCTGGCCTGGAGAATTCCATGGACTGTATAGTCCATGGGGTCACAAAGAGTTGGACACGACTGAGTGATTTTCACTTTCAAAGCAATACGAAAATAAGAATGTAGACTATCTCATTAAAATTTTATATTGATTACATGTATTAATGATAATTTTTGATATATTGGTTCAAATAAGATACATTATTAAAATTACTTATGTGTCATCTGTTACCCGTCTGTTGGACAGTACTGNTTTTTTTTTTTTCTTATTAGGTGCAGTCATATAATAAACATGATGATATCTCTTATTAGACCACAGTTGCATCTTTTTTATTGTTTTGAGAATGATGAAAGCAGTCCTCAAAGGCGGGATACTTCCTAGCTTGTATCCCCTCATACGATGTCTTCTCTTAGCTTTTCCATGTCAGGAATTCTGGGGCACATGCCTTACTTCACTTTTAGAGGGTTCGTTTCTCCTCCCCTTTCCCTTGTGCTCTCCCTCCATGAAGGTTTGCAATTGAAAAAAAAACAACAACTGGATTCTGTTTTTGATTTAAAAAAAAAATTTTTTTTTAGTTGAACAGTACCATTCACAGAAGTGGGGTTTTTGTTGTTGTTTTTTTTCATTTTAATATCCCCTCTCTGCCCCATTTCCGGCAGGATTGAGAAGCAAGAGGCAATGACACATTTTAAAAAACAACAGGGCTTCCTGGGTGGTCCAGTGATTAAGACCCTGGGCTTCTACTGCAGGGAGCGAGGGTTCGATTCTGCGTGCACCGCATGGCCAACAAACAAACAAACAAAACCAAAACACCCTTATCTCTGCTGTGGACCCTCCTGTGCCTGTGCTCTCGTCTTTACGTCCTTCTGTCCTCTGAGCAGCAAACGTGGAGCTCGAGGGCCGGATGCCCCTGCCTGGCTGCACACGTGGTGTCTGAAGGGTTGTCTGGAGAAACCCTTCAAGCATCTGACCGTTCTTTTGCCGGGATACGTAACAAAAAGCATTTGCTATTGTGTGATGGCCTCTCACCATGAACATAGGACTATCTCTTTGCCTCTCTGATGCTATGAAAAGTTCTTGGGAAGCAAGGCATTGCTGAGATGATATTGATGAAAGCCTAGTGCTTATGAATGGAAGCCTCTTCCTCGAGTTACTCACCCTCGGTCTGGTTTCACACTCACGTGCCCAGCATGAGTCCTCTCTACTCACTGGTGCCTTTGATGAAAAATTCACATGGCCAGCATTCATTGGCTTTCTGATCATACGGCCCAGCTGTTAGGAGAGCATAGATGCCCTTGATGCAGACCTATTTTTCTACCACAGAAGATCCTGGAATGGCTGAAGTATGCCAAACTTTCAGCTTCAGAGTAGCCGAGGTCACTTTGTAGTTTGCCTGGAAATTTCATATTCACTTGTCTTGAAAGTATACACCTTATAATCTAAGATTCATGGGATTGGATAAAACAATGGGCTCCCACCGGGTCGTCTTCCCAGTTGCCTCCACGGTTTGCATCCTGTGCAGCTTACATCGAAGGCGGTTCTAGAATGTCCTGCCACCTGTGCTTCTTATCTCTCAGCTTGCGGGGCCAGTTGCCGAAAGGGCAGCAGTGTCAGAATCGCCGGTTCAGTAACTGTGTATGTTTTGCGTGACAACAGTGGGATAGTTTTTACGCAGTTTTACGTTTCTGTGTCGCGTTTTAAATTCACAGTTGACCATGAATGATTTCAGCGTGCATCGGATCATTGGACGAGGAGGATTTGGTGAAGTATACGGTTGCAGGAAAGCAGACACTGGAAAGATGTAAGCCTTCTACACTTGTATATTTTGCTGGGAGTATTAAGAGGGTTTTATACTCACATTCCAAGAAAATCCCATTTAGTTGACGATCAGTGTTTTAGAATCTTACCCTCTACACGCTTATAAAATCTTGACCAGTGCTTAATTCACAGTTCATACACACTAAATATTATAGTACAGGCCCCACCCCTACAAAACACACACACACACACACACACACACACACACAAAGTACTAGACAGTAGGGATACATACAAAATTTATTTCCCTGAATTTTTTGTGTATCTACTTTATTGCTTTTATTTAACTGAAATGTCAATTCATATAAGAATAGAAATATCTTAATTATTGCTTGATTTTTTTTTAAATAGCCTTTTTACTTCAGAATAATTTTAGGTTTGGAGAAAAGGAGCAAAAAATTAGTACAGGGAGTTTCGATGTACTCCACGTCTCTCTTATAGTAGTACAGGACACGTGTTACAGTGAATGAAAAGATATTGATGTGCTGTTACTGACTGAAGTCTCCACTTTATTCAGATTCCCTTAGTCTCTTAGAAGCATTTTGCTGCTTTAAAAGACTTCCTGAATTTTTAGAAACTTCCTCCAATATGATGTGTATCATTTAAATCCACTTAGATATATTTTCTATATAGATTTTCTTCAGTAACATTTATGGTTCTAGGTATGCAATGAAATGCTTGGATAAGAAGAGAATCAAGATGAAACAGGGAGAAACCTTAGCCTTAAATGAAAGGATCATGTTGTCCCTGGTGAGCACAGGAGTGAGTATTCAGTTTTGAACATTGCATTTGTGTGTGTGTGTGTGTTTCTGTTTATTTGGCGGGTTTTTTTTTGTTTTTTGGTATCAGGACAATTTATTTAAAATACAGCTTTTTCTTCCCCTGGTGAATTATGCAGCTAGCCAGTTCTGGGGGGATTAGAATTTATAGCAGGGAGCAGCAGCACTAAGTTAGTATAAATAATAATTCAAAGATGACCTCTGTCTGAGTTGGGAATTAGGAACATACTGCCAGCCATTGCCTTGCACACTGAGCACTTGTCCCTTCACTGCCCATTTATGACTTCCTGCTTTGTGGAATATGACAGAGATGGCAGAATATAATCGTATCAGTGACCAAAACAAGCACCTGAATATAGTTAAGAATTGGCTGCATGACAGCGAAGGATGAACCCAGAGGAGGAAAAGTAAGAGGAATGTCGGTCCCTCCTTCACAAACAGAGAGGAAGTGATGTGGCTTCGTCAACCCCCAACTAGCCCTGTGGAGTGCTCTGCAGAATCCCAGGGACAGAGGAGCCTGGTGGGCTGCCGTCTGTGGGGTCGCACAGAGTCGGACACGACTGAAGCGACTTAGCAGCAGCAGCAGCCAGTCCGTATTTCATTTGGAGGGGACCCTGTCTTCTCAGCGCTTGCCCCCTTCCCCTGCCGTGGATGCTGGCCTTTTCCATCTCCAGTGCCGTGCTGCTACACCTAAAGTCTGCAATGAGAAGACTGGACCGTTTATTCATACATTCCAGCCGGCATTTTGAGCTCGTCACCTGTCAAAGCCAGCTTCACCCTGTGTCATCTTGACTTGTAAAGCAACATCCCGCTCTGATTTCTTTTCCTATTAATGGCATCACCCAGGACCAAAATCTCAGCTTTTATTTACTCGGGCAGATATATGTAAAGACACCCAGAAAAACCCACGGTCCCAGAAACCTGGGCATTGCCCGTGTACACTGGCAAGTGAGGCACAGAGCCTAGGGGTACCTCCAGCTGTCACAGCTGGGTTCTAAATAAGGTCACCTTCACCTAGAGGTTTTCAAAGATTCAGATCTTCATGATCACTCAAGGCATTCCCTTTAGCTGAGGAGCAAGGAACCTGAGATCCCGGAACATCATTTCTTTGCCCAGAGTCCCTGCACTTCCTAAACGATCCCAGTGTTCTTTTCTCATCCCTTTGTTGGCTCCATGTTTTCCTGTCACCAGATATATTTATTGTGTTGTGGTTTATGTTATTCTAGTGTTAGTTTTAAGTGCTTCTAGAAAGGCTATTTACTGTTGAAGTCGATGAATATCATAATTCAGTTTAACTGTAACAGATGAAAATGCCATCACTATGAACAGTAATGTTTAATTATGCACCTCTACGTGCCAACATGTAGACATTAAACATTTCAAGTAAGAGTGACTCTGTGTGTGCGACCAAGATTTTAACTGATTGGGATGGACTCTGAGTGGCCTGCACTGTATTGGAATCAACGTGAATGACGTTGGTTTCTAGTATCTGTTGGAAATGTCTCTGTCTTCATTTCAGGTGTGAATGTGTGCTTATTGCAGACTTCAAGTGCTTTATTAAAATATTAATTTTTAATGTCTTATCACAAAGCCTTGGATGTTTATTCCCAGGAGAGCCTATGGAAAAAAATTGAGGGTGTTGGAAAAATATATGAATAATTTTAATTTTCCTGTAGCATTTTTGTTTTATTTAGGTGAACAGAATGTGATTAAGTAGTTGTAGAATTCCTCACTGGTCTGTCCATAAGGGAGTAAATAAAAAATGGCAGTTACGTTGGGCTATTGCTTTGAACTAATTTAAGACTTGTTTCTGCTTTTTATTCAAATATCAAGACAGTTTACCATTTTTAAAAACATTGTAAGTGCATAATTTAACCAAAAGAATTGTAAAGTTATTTAGAATCATTTTTGTTGATCAGAGGCCACAGTTTGTAGGATTTAAGTAACCTTTAGTTTAAAATTGCCTCCTTAGGTGATGTGTTGATCGGCCTGTGTCAGTATGATTACCTAAGGTGTTGGCATGGAAAATAAGCTGGAGTCACCATCAGAGTTTTCTTTCTGCTTGGAGGTTGTTTTACTGTTTCAATCTCAAATTGAGAATTCCTACTTCTCACCCCCAAAAGAGACAGTAAGAAGTACTGTTCCCAGTTTTATTCTGTAACTTTTGGGTCATGAAAAAGGAATCAGGGCAAGTATGTCCATTACCGGGAGGAGCCATCAGCACCTTCATTAAGTCAGTCAGTTATTCATGAGGAGTGGTGCTTATTCATTCCCTGATCATCCTTGAGTCTTAGATTGTGCCAGGTACTCCGCTACGAGACAGGGGTCCCGAAACGCAAATTTGGTCTTTGCTCTTATGCTGCTGCTAAGTCGTGTCTGACTCTATGCGACCCCATAGATGGCAGCCCACCAGGCTCCCCTGTCCCTGGGATTCTCCAGGCAAGAATACTGGAGTGGGTTGCCATTTCCTTCTCCAATGCATGAAAAGTGAAAGTGAAGTCACTCAGTCGTGTCCGACTCTTAGCGACCCCATGGACGGCAGCCTACCAGGCTCCTCCGCCCATGGGATTTTCCAGGCAAGCGTACTGGAGTGGGTTGCCATTGTTTCACTCACTAGGAAATCAAAGAAGGCAGTTCCAGGGACTTCCCTGGCAGTCCAGCGGTCAAGACTTCATGCCTCCAGTGCAGAAGGCACAGATTCAATCCCTGGTTGGAGACTAAGATCCTGCATGCCCCCCACCCCCCAAAAAAAACCTTAAAAAAGGAGATAATTCCTTGCTTAAGAGCTTTTATTTAAGGATCCACCTGTGAGAACCCCCTTGTTCTTATTCACCTTGAATTTGTAATCAAGACAGAACATCTTACCATAATTATCTTAGAAACTGTGCTAACACCATTATTAAACTGCTGCCTGTTTGTCTATGTGGGTCAGCGTTCAGTTCTTTGTGTCTCAGACCCCACCTGAGACTCAAGATGGCATCTGCTCAGGGCCTAAGAGATGAGAGATCCTGGTCAGTGAACTCCTTAGAGATAACCAAATTACATCCCTTTAACCGAGCTTTGATTTTACATTGCTATGGAAATGTTACCTTTGTAAGTGGAGTGACATAGGACAGGGTCTGGCGAGGGTCCAGAGTGGGAGACTTGGGGTTTGAATCTTTGCTGGCTACCAGATTTCTCTGTGGCCTCAGACAAATCATTTCCCTTTTAGGAGGTGATGGGGCACAGTGTTTAGTTTCGTCGTCTTTAAAATAAAGAATTTGGACCAGGTGATTTTTTTTTTTAAGAAGAGCACTTCCTATTGCAGTAGCCTATGACTAAATCTCCAATGCATGTCCCATCTTAATAACATAGTATCTTAACTCCACTTTGACCTTTTGCGGTTTTCATGTCCATGTTAATAACATAGTATCTTAACTCCACTTTGGCCTTTTGCTGTTTTCTCAGGGCTGTCGTTAGAAGGATTAAATACTGTCTGTTCAGAAATACCCCTTTCCAGGCTCTGTTGGTCCCCTGGGTGAAGTGAGTGGAGTTGCTGTCTCAAGCGGGAAAAGACCCAGGCTTTACTAAGTTCCTGGTCCACCCACTTGTCTGCTCTAGGGATGAATTACTCATTAGATCAGGAACCAGAGTACGTGGGGAGCCCCATTAAGGAAGGAGCGTGATATTTAGAGCAGAATGAGTCGTCACCAGCAGACTATGGAAAGGTCTGGTGAAACACTGATGGGGCTCCAGTTAGGATGGTGCCACCCGGCCCCCAAGAACCAGATAGCTTTTAACAGATAAAGGACAGCACCTTTATTTTACGACTATATAAACCAAAATAAATCTCCAAATTCGTGAACAGCAAGACCATCTCAACTGAACTCTTAAGGAAAACAAAGTAACCACAAAATGAATTTCCTCCAGAAGACTTGTGGAAATTGAGTTCAAGTTCTCGAATCCTGAGCACACAGGCATGTGTCCACACAAATTCATCTGTATGCCCGTCATCGATAGGTGTGAGCAAAGTGAATTCTGTTCACAGTGTACTCTATTGAGTATATTCTGAAGAATTTAATAATTCTTTGCTTCTGTCAAGAAAGTAGGTGTAGATATTTTGTGCCATTTGTTATTTGAATCAGTTGAGTGGCAAGTGTTCCCTGTGCGTGTATCTCGGTGGGACCTAGTGCTAGATCTGGTGGGTTTTTACCAGGGAGCACACGCGTGTATCCAGAACCTAGGTCAAGAGATGGAGAGGCACCCATGTCCCACAAGTCTCCCTTTACCCTTTTCAGCCGCTCACCCCATGCCCCAGCTAGCTACTACCCGGACGTCTGACACTGTAACTTAGCTGCGCCCCTGTTGGAACTTTATATAAATGTATTCTTTTTGTGTCTGGCTTCTCAGTATTGCTTGCGAGATGCAGCTGAGTCGTCGCTCATAGCAACAGCACCTTCTGTAGCTAAATAGCAAGGGTCACCAGGCCATGTGTGTGGCCTGGGGACCAAATCTGGCTTGTGTTCACAGTCTATGAACTAAGAATTTTTTTTTTTTTTTAAAGCAAAAGAAGAGAAGAAATTGTCAAGAGAAAAGAAGCAGAAAAAACTATGTGACAGGGACTGGATGGGGCCCGAAAAGCTTAAAATATTTACCGTCTAGCCCATTTGCAGAAGTTTGGCAGCCCCTGCTGTATAGTATTCCATCGTATAAATGTGCCACAGTTCGTGTGTCCATCCTCCTGTTGGTAGACATTGGGATCATTTCCTGGTTTGGGCTGTTTTGAATAGTGCTGTGAGGACCATTCTCATGCAGGTCCCTTGGGGCACATGAGTACAGATTACTGTTAGGTAAATACCCCAGGCTGGAATTTCCGGCTCATAGGCTTTGCAGGTAGTGATCAGCTTTGGCAGATGCCATCAAACGCCTTGTGAAAGTGGTCGTACGAGTGTGTCCTCCCAGCTACCGTATTGAAAGTCCCATTAACTCTGTGTCTTTGCAACACTTGGTATCATCCGTCTTTGTGATGTTAGTCATTCTCCTTTGTTTTCGTGATGAAACGTTGTGATTTGCAGCTTGCATTTCCTTGGGGGACAGCCAAGGCCTGGCATCTGCTTAAAGACTTACAGACTATCTGACCCTCAGCAACAGTATGCAGTATTGCTGCTGTTGTCACGCCATTTTCTTGTTGGGTTGTTTGCTGTTCTCTTTATTGATTGATGAGAGTTCTTTATATATGTGGATATATGTGGATTTCAAATACCTCCTCCCATTCTGTTATTTGCCTTTCTTACTCTCTTAATGATGTCTTCTGAAGAACAGAAGTTTCAGCTTTATTTTTCTTCAAGAGTTATCTGAACTTTTCTTGGCTGTTTACATTTCTATATAAATATGGGCATGGGTTTGTCAGTTTCCATTTTAATTGTTTACATGGAATGTATAGATTAATTTGGGAGGAAATTGACATCTTTACCTCATCTTTAACTGAGTTATTCTATTCTCCACCCTGGTATATTTTCCACTTTAGAAAGCTGATTTAATTCCATTTTTATTGTTAGTGTTTCAAGACAGTAGTATCAGTAACGTTTCTCCCCACGATAAAGGTTCTTCCAGCTCAGAAGCAGACATTGAAATGGATGTGTGACTACAACCAGAGCCAAAGTGTAGACCAATAGGAGGACTAGCAAGGCAGTAACACTTTTCCGTAGAATCTTTTGAAGATGTGGATAGAGGAGTCATGATTTAATCAGTGACAGAGCATCTCTGAGTTCATCTCCAGTTAGCAGCGTTTGTATCTCTGTGCACTTTTTCATTTTTCCATGGAATCGGGCTCCCTTTCCTGGGTCTGTTAAAGTTACCACGTAGGTGTCTGTGCTTCATATACAGGGCAGTGTCATGGCTTAAAAAAAAAAATGTATAGGTGACACTTGGAGGTAGATATACTTTCCAGGACAGCTTTTGCTTTTCTTATATGTATGTGTGTGTGTATATATATATATATTTTTTTTTTTCCCCCCACTGTAGGACTGTCCTTTCATCGTCTGCATGACCTATGCCTTCCACACTCCAGATAAACTGTGCTTCATCTTGGATCTGATGAACGGTGAGCCAGATGTGGGGAGTCTGAAAGCACTGAATGAATCTGCCATGATGTTGTTTGTTTCAGGATGTTTGATCTTGGCTTGCATTGCTCCAAACAGACTGGCCATTTGGGTCTTTCAGATAATTAGATTCCCCCTCAAGTTTAAGGAAACCTTACACTCTGAATTTCTAGTTCAACTTCATTTTAAAAAGTTGACTGCAGTCAACTGGCCCTCAACTTTAGGAATGAAATGTCTCCTAAAGATTCATAGGCCAAAGACAGGAATGTATTTAAAAACAAACTGTGAAGGGCTGACTCTGGGCCAGCTCAGATTTTAGCCCAGTAGTCTGTTCCTTTAGTCCACACCCACCATGTATCAGTCTTTAAACCGTCAATGAAGAACTGGAGAATACAGGAAGAACTTTAGCCAGAAAGTAGCTTTCTGTCTTCCCTGGTGGCTCAGATGGTGAAGCATCCACCTGCAGTGTGGGAGCCCTGGTTCAATCCCTGGGTTGGGAAGATCCCCTGGAGGAAGGCATGGCAACCCACTCCAGTATTCTTGCCTGGAGAATCCCTATGGACAGAGGAGTTTGGCGGGCTGCAGTCCATGGGTTCGCAAAGAGTCAGACACGACTGAGCAGCTTTGACTCACTCACTCACTCAGTTTTCTAATATTAGAAAGTGACATGACATAATTAATTCAAAGCATTTTTAGTAACAGGGGCTGAAATGGAAAAGCATATATTTCCATAAATGAATACCTGTTTTGAAGTTCAGTTGAAGTTTTAATTACGTTTTGAGTTTTTGATTTAGAACCAGACCCATCCAACAGCATGAAGGAATCTCACAGACGTAATGATGAGCAGACCAGCCAGACACAGCAGCATATTTCCTGCATGACTCGATTTGTGTCACTGTCAGAACTGGCAAAGCTAATCAATGAGGGGAGAGGTCAGAGTAGAGTCCAGTTGGCTGTAATGAGGGGCTGTGAGCTGATAATGCTGCCTGGCGTGGGCACAGGGAGCCTTCAGCAATGCTGGAAATCTTTTACATGCTGATCGAAAATAGTTACACAAGAATATGCGTGTGTGAACAGGAAGATGCTTAGGGAATCAAAGGTAATGGGAGTGGACACACGTGAACCTCTGTAAATCAGCTGTGGCTCCGCCTGTATCATTTATGAGAACATTCCCTTACCCTGTTGGTGGCATTCTCTGTCTCTGTAACTGGAGGCCATATGATCATTGACCTTTTCTAACCCTTTATTATGAAAAATTCAAACATACCGCAACATTGAAAGGATTTTACCGGGGACACCCAAACACCCAACCACCTGGGTTTTTTACCAGTTAAAATTTTACTATATTTGCTTTCTCAAATATCTATCAATATGAGCAGTATATTCATTTTGTCTCCATATTTACTATCCACAGAGCCAGTTGCCAGGCCACCTACTGCCTCACTGCATGGGTTGATTCAGTTAGGAGACAGGACTGTAGTAATCAAAGGATCAGGTCGCCCCCCGTCCCACTTCCCCCAGCGGTACACGTGGGGGCTGTGATGTCCACCGAGAGCGGAGGCTGGGGCTCATATGGTCCCAGCCACTGTCGCATCGGAGTCTCCTCAGTGGTTTTGTTTTCTCTGGGATCTTTTAGAGTGTTTCATCAGGTTACAGAAGTCAGTGACACATCTGTAGCATGCGTGTAGACAAAGCCTGAAGTCAGTTAGCTGTTGTCAACCACGTCTTGACTGCACGGTGCCCGTGACGTTGTCTCCCTGGCGCTCACGCGCCAAGCTGCATTCTGCGTCTCTGGTTCCAGGGGGTGACCTGCACTACCACCTCTCGCAGCACGGGGTGTTTTCCGAGAAGGAGATGCGGTTTTACGCCACAGAAATCATCCTGGGCCTGGAACACATGCACAATCGGTTTGTCGTTTACAGAGACTTGAAGGTAAGGTGGTCTGACGGATTCCCCGCCGTCTGTCCGACGTGTGCAGCAGGCATCGTGCGGTCGTCGTGGGCCCCCACGTGTCTCCCCCTCTTCCGTGGCATCCCGTCATTTCCCTCCTCTCAGCCCTGGGCAGAACATCACCTTCATGATTTCGGTCTCCTCCAGACACTGAACTCTTTTCTGAGGACTCCAGTCTTTGCCGGTTGTCCCTGGCACCTCCCTGCCTGGTGCAGCACATACGCCAGCTCAGATATTTTAATTAGTTAATTGTGAAAAGCAGGGTGGGTGTTTTTTTGTTGTCACCCATTTTGCAGTTGATCATAACTCTGTTAATGTTCACCAAGCAACTGATTTGGCCCTGGCTCCGTGTGAGGGCAGAAGGCGCACAGAGGCAAAGAAGCGGAGCACCACTGTCATACGGGACGTGATCTGCTGTTGAACTCGCACGCAAAAAGACTGAGTGCTAACTCGCCAGAGGCAGGGCTGATCGGGTAGGGAAGAGGTGTCTGACAGCCAGCAGAATTTCCCCCACCCTCTGAACATCAGGCGATTTTGAGATTGCCTTAAAAATGTCACTAGCAGATTTCCAGGTTCCAGAACTCCAGAGCCCCAGTCTGCCACACTGAGGCTTCTGTACCGTGCTTCCCTTTAGAAAGCCTTACTGGACTTGAACAGAATGAAGCAGGTGCTTTCTCAGTTTGTCCATTCCAGAGCACGATGCTTGCTTGGTCGAGGATCCTGCATGAGACAGGGAGTTGGTGGTTTGCTTGGTGCTTCCGAGGTGATATTCATGTGGCCAGCAGCATGAAGGTGGGGGAGCAGATGAAAGGGACCATGAAAAATTATAGAGATGATCATGGAGGCACATAAAGGTATAAATAATGGTGAGAAGAAATGTGATAGGTGTGGCGGCTTCCGGAGGATGCGAAACCCACAGAGAAGCCTGTTTGCCTCTTCTCTCTGATTCCTTCTAAAACTGAAAGCAGGTTAACCAGATCAAGTGTACCGATAATGCCCCCTTCTCTAAGGAGCTCATGTGTTTTGATTGGCTTCTAAAAGAGGTTACCTCCTAAGAATCCGAAATGGTGTATTTCGCAGTTGAGCATATTATTTTTTTTCCACGAAGTACTTTGTAACTTTCAAAGCCTCCTGCAAAGCTAAAGAATTACTCCCATAGCCTTCCTAGGAGCAGAAACAAGAGAAAAAAATGTATTTTCATCAAATTAGAAATAATTAGACCCTGGTTGGCCCATGACATTTTATTTCCTCATGGTGAGTTTTGCAGAAGAATAAAATACATGCTGAAAGCCCATGAAGCGCCATTGTAATACATTTTAATTTAAATCTATAACCGGCCTCGAATCATCTCGATGTGGTATTTCTGTTTTCTAAACTATTTAGTAGGCAGTGGTATTATCTAATTTCTATTCAAACTTAATTCTAGTCACTCATGATTATTCATGCTTCAGTTTTATAATGGCGTGCCATTATTTTTATTTCAAGCAAAACAATAGTTGATCTCCAGCAGGAAACACCAGGATGACTGTGATTCAGTGTATGTTAGGGAGGGGAGTTTCATTTTCCATGATCACGCAGACTAAATCTAATCTTAACAGATACATTCCGCAGAGTTGTGGTCAAAATCACATCTGGTCATTTGGTAAGGCCCTCCATAGAGTCTCTCCTAATAAAGTGAAATGATGTTTATCAGGATTAGTGTGGCACTGTGGAATGTTTTGATTTCCTAGGTCATCACTTGCACATTGTTACAAGATTGCTTTCTGTGCTGTGTTCCACGGTTCAAAGTCCTAGTGGTTCACAGAGGCTGAGGAGCCAGCGGACTCACTCCCTCTGTGGAGAGACACCCCATTCCAGCTGGATTGCGGTTCTTGCTGTGGAAAGGAAATACTGTATCAGCGATGACCTGTGGCGGTAACCCTCCTGGGTGACCGGCCCTGTGTTCCGCTGCCACATGGGTAGACTCTTCTCCATCCCTCCTTGGCACTCTCCTGCTACAGTTATCGATAACATGAAAAGTATCATTGTCAGTCTCATGCCCCACTTGGAGGTGATGATGTAATTAATACTAGAATTCATGTGTAGGAATGAAATGTGATAAAAATAATGATAGCAAGTACCTGTGATTGTGGAAGTTCTCCAAGCCTCAGGATGCCTTGGGGACTCTCAGAAATCACCTTCTCTTTCATTTTAGCCCGCCAATATCCTCCTGGATGAGCACGGACATGTAAGGATATCAGACCTCGGTCTTGCCTGCGATTTTTCCAAAAAGAAGCCGCACGCGAGCGTGTGAGTAGTCACATTGACTGTTCACTGTTGTTCCTAGTTCGACTCACTTTTTCACTCAGACCCCAACAGGGTCGTTTGTTCCCCCAGTTTTTTCTTGTCAGCAGTAGTTTCCAATGCGTGATGATGCTGGGTCAGAGGGAGAGGAAAGCAGTGGGGTGGCGTGCTTGCTTTCACCATTCTGGGGGCACGCAGGGGACCCACAGGGTTAGCTGCCCGGGGGCAGGGAGGCTGAGGGCAGGATAGGGGCCTTCGCAGCAGAGCCGAGCCTGTGACCCTCACTCTCTTCATCTACCGGGCAGCGGTCATAGTAGACCATGACAGCTCATGTGCCAAAGAAGGGGCACAGGCCACCACATAGAACTTTCCAGGGAAGGCCCAGAAGTCAAGCTTCTCTCTCCATCCACTCTCTCCTTCCTTTTCAAGACATTTCCCTAAAAAAAAAAAAAAAAAAAGAGGATTCTTTTTTTAATTAAAAGAATCATCTCCTTGCAGTTCAAACTTTCCACGCAGATCCTGTTGTTAGGTTTCAGTGTTATATCCGTCCTCCGTGCAGGGGAAGCTGCTGGAGGCCCCTGCCCTTGGCCATCCCTGCCCCCCGCCTCGGTGGGCCCCGAACTGCTTCTGGCGGCGGCTGTGCTTTCTCCACAGATGCTGACACTGTCCTGAGGACTGGCCTGAGCCTGAGATCCTTGCAGTGACGGCAGGCGTGTAGTGGCTGCCCCGGGGCTCAACAGAGGCAGAGCAGAATATGGACTGGCTTTCATTCCTGTTTCTTTGGTGTCAGTTTATCTGTGTAGAAAGTATGGACGGGTGTGCAGTTTGTGGGAAAATTCCCTCCATTATTTTCTTCTCCAGTATGTCAGTCTTAGCAGTGAATCTCGTAACATTCTATCTTATTGTGTGTCATCGCTGTGTTGAATGGTCTTGAAGTAACTCCCAGGGGTCTTGTTTCATGCATCCGTGCAGAAAATAAATTATAAATCCTTTTTTGTGTGTGTGAGACTAGAAGCAAAATGGTTCTAAAACTGCACTACTTTATGAGGGGCTGCATTAAATCAGAATTGCCATTTAAAGCTCTGATCAGATATTACTGGCAATTAGTGCTGTTTCTGTAAAGATGTCTCCCCCTTCCTGCAGAATGTGGGACAGGGTGATAAAAGCCTTAGCATTTTGCTAGCACTTGACAATTATGAGGCCAGAACCTGGGGTGGATATATCAGCCTCTCCCAGGGAGTTCATCAGACATTTTCAAGAGAGTCATTTGAATTTTTAATGCCACAGCTATTTGATATGCTAATTTCTTCAATTTAGGGTAGTCACAACTGAATATGAACCCAAGAGCTCATAAGAGTTAATCTCCCAAAGGAATTAACTTTCAGCAGGGTTACTCATTCCCTCATAGGGCCTCGCTCACGTCTTACTGTAATTCACACGCCAGGTCTGAAAGGTGGTCTGTTGTCCGTTGTCTGAACCGCATCCATTAAGGGTTCAACCTTCCGACCCTGTGGGGAAGCTTGGTTTCCGTGTTTAAGTGACGATAGTGAGGTTGCTACTTAAAAAGGATAAACGCTCGATGAAGAAGTATGTTTTTAGGTGGAGGCGGCAGAGAACAGAGGCTTTGGAGACAGATGTGGGTTTGAATCCTTCCACGTGGCACCAGCCTCATCTTTCTGTTCTGCAGAGAGGCCGTCACAGTGCTGCTCACTGCATGCGGCAGCTGTGGGGTGTAGTCACCTCCTTCACGCAGGGAGGGTCTAGTGGACACTGGTTGTGTGCCAGGTGCTGGCGCTGCTGTGGGGCTGAGGCAGACATGCTTCCTGACCTCCCAGAACAGCCGCCTAGGGGACTGTCCAGGAAGTGACTGGTGTGGGGACAGCATTCATGCTGTGAGTGGAACACTGGCTGTCCCAGGAACACGTGGCTGGCGGCCTGAATGCGTTGTTATTAGTCTCTTCATTCAGTTCTGTTCAGTTCAGTCGCTCAGTCGTGTCCAGCTCTTTGCAACCCCACAGACTGCAGCACACCAGGCTTCCCTGTCCATCCCCAACTTCCAGAGCTTGCTCAAACTCATGTTAGTCAAGTCAGTGATGCCATCCAACCGTCTCATCCTCTGCCACCATCTTCTCCTCCTGCCTTCAATCTTTCCCAGCATCAGGGTCTCTTCCAATGAGTAAGTTCTTCACATCAGGTGGCCAAAGTATTGGAGCCTCAGCTTCAGCATCAGTCCTTCCAATGAATATTCAGGATTTCCTTTAGTATGAACTGGTTGCAGTCCAAGAGACTCTTAAGATCTTCTCCAATATCGCAGTTCAAAAGCATCAATTCTTTGGCGCTTAGCTTTCTTTGTGGTCGAGCTCCCACATACATACGTGACTATTGAAAAAACCGTAGCTTTGACTATAGGATCTTTGTTGGCAAAGTCATGTCTCTGCTTTTATATGCTGTCTAGGTTTGTCATAGCTTTTCTTCCAAGGAGCAAGCATCTTTTAATTTTGTGGCTGCAGCCACCATCTGCAGTGATTTTGGAGCCCAAGAAAATAAAGTCTGTCGCTGTTTCCTCTGTTTTCCTACCTATTTGCCATAAAGTGATGGGACCGGATGCTATGATCTTTGTTTTTTGAGTGCTGAGTTTTAAGCCGACTTTTTCACTCTCCTCTTTCAAGACTTCCATCAAGAGGCTCTTTAGAAGCCTGCATAGGGCATGGATATAATCATCAACTTTTTATGGGGTGGAATCTGAGGTTCCAAGAAACTAAGGAACTTGAACAAAGTCACAGGCCTGGCAGATCGTGGGGCCTGAATTAAAATCCAGTTCTGTCCAGCTCTAAGGCTTGCGCTCCCCACACTCGTTTGAACTCCCCGAGGCTTCAAGAGGATGGGCCTGGTACTAGATTAAAGGCTTGTGGCCAGACTCTTGCCCTCGACTGGGCTTCTCTGGTCTTTCCAAAGTGGTAGGTGTGATCCCAGGACTCCATCTGATGCTGGCAGAGCAGCGTCGTGGTCGGCTCCCCATCTTGACCCCGACTCTGTCCTTTTAATGATGGAATTGGATTCTCAGAAACTAAAAGTGAACCGTGGAGCAGCCACCAGATGACACAAGGAAGTTTGATTGTGGAATCGAGCAGATCGTCATGACTCCCTGAGTCCCAGCTGATTTTCTCCAAGAACAGAGCTTTCAGTCTCTCGTCACCGTGCCTTCAAACGCTTGGGTGTTCCTTCAGCGTGGACAGCACAGACCGGCGGTGGGAAGCGCAGCAGCCTCGGGTGCTGCCGAGTGGCAGGGCTGGAAACCACGTGGCAGGCAGCCCAGTGCTTGGCTTTGTGTGCCGTGTCCACCCGGAGGTGTGATGTGCACTAACCCCGCGTCTGTCTCCTGTCGGCGTCTTCCCATCCCAGGACTGGGTTTTGATCCCGAGAGTCGCAGGTTATAAAGCCACCAAGGTTTCCTGGCCACACTGAAATTAAGCCTTCCCGGAAAATGGCTTGGATGCCCCTTATGGAAATCTCTGACGTCCTCATAGCATGGCTTGCTGACCTCACACCGGCAGACTTTAGGTTGCAGGGGGCAGAGCTTTTCCGGTGGATGGACCAGTGCCTGTTTCCACTGTTCGGAAAAGTCTTTCAAGATGGAACTGTGAGGCTGAGAGGACACCAGTCCCAGTGTTGAGCCCGAGTCATCAACAATCCAGGGTCACTTGTCTGAGCAGATTCTCACCGAAACTGAGCATATGCAAGTTAGAAATGCTTATAAGAATGCAGGGGTTCTTTTCTGGTGCCAGTGCTGCCCTGAGCCCATCCAACATGTGTTCTGCAGGGTGAAGGTATCACGTCATCACCCATTCTATCAGTGAAGAAAATCGATGAAGGACGGGAATGCAGCTGCAGATAACGGCTTTTGGGGAGTGCTTTTGAGCCCACACCTCTGAAAGTTTCCCATGAGCCTTGCCTCGCTCTTGGAATGGTGTGTGCTCACATTGTAGGACAGGAGAGGATTTTGAGTTGCAGATAGAACATATTATATGTTAACGGCTGTCCTCCCAGGTAGTTTTTCTCAACTTCCTGCAAGCCATCAGCACATTTGCTGAGCTGGGTCTTTTGACCTGTCTGCAGCTCTTCAGACCTGGGATTTCTCTGTCTCCATACCTGTCAGCTTCCCCACCACCACTTGGGGACCACTGTGACTGTGGAGGGGCAGGGGCCGCCATGGACGCCTGTGCAAACCCCAGTCCTCAGCATGGGGGGTGGCGCCTCACAGGAGTGCCCGATGCCATCACTTCCAGGTCCAGAGTGTTGCAGTTTGGTCACCTGTCCTCACAGATGGGGACGGGCACTAACCTGTCCCCATCGATTCCAGGTCCGGAACACTGCGGTGTGGTCACCTGTTCATCACCACCTCCCCAGCCCCACACATCTCCACACAAAAGCTCTCCAGTGGGCAGGAGACCCTTGGCTCCCCCTTGCTGTAGTGGGGAAGGCTCACGAGATTCAGATCTCACCTCCCAGACCATGGAGCATGCCCAGAGCATGCACATGGCTCACGTTTATCTCATATGGTAATTTATTAATATTCATTCCTATTTTAATGAAGGAAAGATCGTTTTCCTATTGGGTGTTTGCCAAGCCATGCTTGATGGAAGTGCCCGTGTCCCCTCCCCCTTGTTTGGCCTTGCTGCAGTTTGATGAATGGCTCCCTGGCCTCTGGGTGAGCTGGGGATAGTCTGTGAGCGGGAACATGCTGTTGACTGCACGCGACCTTCTTCTCCCCAGTGGCACCCACGGGTACATGGCGCCCGAAGTTCTGCAGAAGGGGACCGCCTACGACAGCAGTGCCGACTGGTTCTCCCTGGGCTGCATGCTTTTCAAACTTCTGAGAGGGTGAGTGACATGTGTCCCTTCAGTCCATCACCGTGGCATGCCCTTGGATCAGGATAAGAAATGTTTACACATTATTAGGTGCTAGTATCTGTATAGATCAGATAGCGATCTTTAAGCCACACAGTGATCCAGGCAATGCTCACAGCTCTTTCTGCCCGTAAAAATGAGTTTCCTTCCCGTAAGCTTTGGGTATTTTTGTCCCACTCCAGGAAGAAATTCCAGCACGTTTAGACGTAACATAAGACCGTGTTGGACTATTTCCATTGTTAAGCCTTATTTGGGGAATGAGTGCTATTTTTAAATATAGATAATTGGAGAGGATAGCAGAATTTCTTTTCCCTAGAAATGAATTACTCATGATTGTCTTGTGAGCTTAAAGCATTTCTTACACAAGAGGGTGAAGACCCAAAGTGAACCTGTGTTAAAAGTGCGCGTTTGTTTGTGAACATGCTGAAATTTGCAGTTTTTAAAAACATAAAGATAAAATTATGCAATTCTGTGTTCTTCACTTGTGTTATACTTGTCCCTTTGGTATAAACTGCCAGAGAGGGTGAAATACAGTGGAAAGAGGATGGAATGAAAGTGCTCTCGAGATATGTTCTCACATTGAACATTTACAAATTATGTTAACATTCCATTAGTTTTAAGAGTCTTGAGTCAACTTTAATAGAGAGTGTAAGTGTTTAAGATGTGTTTTTGATTATTCTCCATTCGTAGAGGTGCCACAAAAAAGCAGTTTATATTAAAGTTTCCTGGTCAGGATTCTCCCTGTTACATTTTCCCTATGAACACACAGGCCTGGTAGTTTGTTTAACTGGCCACGTTTTTTCCGGAAAGCCTTACTGAGCATCACAGCATGTTCTTCTTATACTGCGTTGGCCAAAAAGTTTGTTCATGCTTTTCCATAAGATGTTATTTAACACAGTCTGGAAAGAGGCTGGATTCCCTGTCTCCCCCTGGACTAGGTTCCAGGCACCCTGGCTGCTTCCCCGGGACTCGGGTAATCGAGTTGTTCTCTGCTCGCTGCCTCACTTGGGAACTGGAATTGTATTACTGCTCAGAGACCCAGGTCCTGTTGGTCCTTAATTGAATTATTGTGTTTGTGGAGCCTGGAGGGCCTTAATTCATGTAATCAGACTAGCTGACCTAATTAGAGAGTTTCTGCAAAGCAGACCAGAGAAAACCACTTTCCACCCGAGACATTTCCCTGGCCGGCGGGGGTCCCTGCGTGCGCGGTGAGTGCCTCCAAACACGCTCTCTTCACTCAGGTCTCCTCTGGTTGTGGGGGGAGTGGTCAGAGGTCAGAAGCCACAGTTACAGAATCATGAGGTAGTTTTAAAAAACTGCACAACAGCAAAACTGTTGTGCATGAACTCAAGATATGAAAGTCGGTTGTGAAATATGGCAGAGCCTTGGTTCAGGGCTTTCTTTGTTTATTGATTTCTGTCTAATGTGGTTATTCTGTCTATAATAATGTCCACACGTAGAGACTAGGGATAGTCTGGCATATATTCCCGTTTTATAAGACCCAAGGATGGGTCCGGTCGTTAATCCTAGGTCAACAATGCATCTATGGCTGAAAAGGTGAATTCCATCTCCTTGGTCACGGCTCAGGTCTGCAGGACTGAGTTGGAAGCTGCTACTTCCGCTGTGACGTCCTTGATCAGGCTTGGTTAAAGCATCGCAGTTGATGTGACCCCTGTGGAGGGGAGTCTAGGCCAACAGGAAGACATCCAGAGGATGGTAGTGGGGATGGGATGGGTGGATAACAAGAGATGAGAATGATGGCGGCTAGAAATGGCGTCTCACGTGGACAGGTTCAGAGAGCTGGGCACAGTGCTTCCGGCAGCCACGCCGTAAGCTGCAGCAGCGTCAGTCCTCACGGAATAAACCAGACTCCGTGCCGGACCCTCCCCAGCGCTCGTCCTCAACCCCAGGAGCTGCTGGCAATGCCTGGGGACATTTTTGGTGGTGCCAACTAGGGGAGGGGCTCCTTCTGTTATCTGGCAGGTCGAGGCCAGGGGTGCTGCAGAGGGCACCCCCACTGCCCCCACAAAAGGTCGCCCAGCCGAGGAGGAGGAGCTCCGTTGCAGACCAGTCTCTTCCCGTCCTTCCCGTGTCTGTGCAGTGGTGGTGACCAGGGGTCACCAAGGGTCTTTTTGCTTCTGTTTTCTGTGATCAGATACTTCCCGCACTGACCAGTGTGCCCCGTCACCTTGGCTGAGACATTTCTCTGCACCTCTTATACTGTCGTGACGCCCTTGAAGGATTCCGCAGGGTGCGAGAGACAGGAACCTGGATGTGAGGATGCTTTCGAGGCTGGAGGATGTGTTTGCATCCCTGGACCATGTGTTGGGTGGGGTCACTGCTTCCACTTCAGCTGACTGTCAGATATGGGAGAGCATCTGTGTACAGAGATGTTGCAAATGTGCAGAAATGTGGTCACGACCCTCGAGCTAGAGTCAGATATCTGTTAAGAGAAAGAATTGGTGTGACCGCAGCCTTGATCTTAAACTTGTCCCCATTGATTGTCAGACACGAGGAGAGAGCCCTGGGGGTGGTCTGGGGAAAGCAGAGCTCTGTCTGAGGTTACTGAGTTTGTTCCTCTCGGGAAAAAAGGAATGTTTATAAATATTTTGGCAGCTGTTGGCTTAGGTTCAAAACTCACATTTCGTGTTGCATGCCGTCTTTTTGGTATTCTAAAATTAATTTTTGATGTAAGACTTCTAAATCACTTGTGTTTATAAACGGATTGTCTCTGAGCTCCGGTTTCACTGTGAATATGATGTGTCGTGTGTGTGTGTGTGTCTCTGTGTTTCCCCATCGTTTGTCATGTCTTGAACGATTTCCCACCTCATCTGGGGGCAATTTGCAGCTCTCGAACTCTCTCTTGTAATTCCAAAGCCATATCCGACCACTGCACATGCGAATCCTGTTTCCACAACGTCCTTCGACGCAGCCCAAATGTTGCATGAGGGCTTGGCTGGTGTCGCAAGCTGTTGACAGATCCGTCACCATCTCCTATTTAAAGCGGCTGCATCCGGGAGCAGCTGTGATCACACAGGATCTGTGGGCCCCACGTGCCTCCCTCAGAATGGAGATCATTACTATCAGAGGTTTTCTTTAACATTTTCCAAAATAGAAACGGAATCTTGGGTTTTGTTCACAAAGAATAATCAAGAAGCCATTGGAAACAGATGCGCATCAGGACTTGAAAGACCAAACTCTCTCCACACGACACCCCAGAGCCCGAGAGCCGACAAGCATTTCCGATAGTCTCTTATTGAGTCAGACGCAGAGAGCTATATTTATCAAACGGGGTTTGTAGCGACCGTGCGCATGTGCTGGGAATGTTTTTGGCACCACTAACTTTAACTCCAGTCCCCTCGCAAAGCCCTCCCTCGGGTCTCATGAAAGAGTTTTTAAATTTAGCACAGAGCATCCCTGTCAGAACATAGCCGTCCTTCTCTGCAAGTGTGGGGCACAGCCCGCTGCTTCCGGCATCGAACAAAGGTCAAGAGCAGGAAGGGGTCCCCCGGCTTTTCACACAGGAGCCAGAGCAGGATTTGCCAAAACGGGGGAGACCTTCCCACATCCTCTTTTATGTGTGAAGGAACTCCCCGGGGAGTGGCAACAGTCATGTCGTCCGGACGACTGAGGTCTCAGTAAGCGCTGCTAAGCCTATATTCCTTTTCTCTTGAACCATGAACATGTTCATATCTCTGTGTGTTTTGCATACAAGAGTGATACAAGCCGGAGCTTACCTGATGGTCCAGGGGTTAAGAATTTGCCTGCAAGGGACACACATTCATCCCTGGTCGAGGAACTAAGATCCCACATGTACTGCGGCAGCTAAGCCCACGCATCTAGAGCCCATGCTCACAACACGAGAAGCCACTGCAACGAGAAGCCCAGGCGCCGCAGTTAAGGGAGCAGCCCCGCTCACCACAGTCGGAGTGGCCCCTGCTCGCCGAAGCTAGAGCGTGGCCCCTGCTCGCCGCAGCTGGAGAAAGCCCCCCGCAGCGAAGACCCAGCACTGCCAAAAATGAACCTGAACAAGAAAGCGATACCGGTCAAGGTTTCAAGACTTATAATGTCTCATAAATAGCATATTATTTGTTATTCTATCCCATTTGCTTTTTAACTGCAGTAATTTTACATTTTTTTCTCCTTGGAAACATTTAGGGTGCAAAGAATATTTCCAATCAAAATCTGTTTGAAAGATTAGTGTGTGTTTGTTTGGTACTGATTCACCTTATTTAGATTTTTTTGTTTTTCCCCAAATGAAAGCTTTCAAGAGGTGGAAATTAATGTGTTTTTCATTGCATAAGAAAGAAGCGTTGGAGTGCCCCCTCTCGTGCAAAGTGAAAACTGAAATATTTGAATAATAAATACTCTAAAGTGGAATCATCTCTGCAGGAGATGCTACGGTGCATAGTTTACCTAATTCAGTAAGCAGTAAGTGGATTGCAAGGGTGGGCACAGTTTTAATTAGTTCTTTTTTCTAAATCACATTGAGTTATGTATTCAACATCCTACTCTGTTTTATAGAACTATTTTGTGTAATATCTTGCCTCAGCTTTTGTTTTATATGCCTTATAAATAAACCTATGAAAGTGAAAAGTCAAAGTGTTAGTCGCCTAGGTGTATCTGATTCTTCACAACCCCGTGGACTGTAGCCCAGCAGACTCCTCTGTCCATGGAATTCTCCAGGCAAGAATGCTGCCATTTTCTTCCTCAGGAGATCTTCCCAACCCAGGGATGGAACCAGGGTCTCCTGCATTGCAGGCAGATTCTTCACTGTCTGAGCCTCCAGGGAAGGCCCAAACAAGTCTGTAGGGCTGTTGGTTTAACAGCATGTCTTTACTACCAGAAAATCCTATCATGTATGTCCCTTCTTTAATCTTCAAGCAAGTAAATAAGGCCAGGGTTTTCTAGTTTGTATGTTTACTAGTCTCTTTTAATGCTAGGAGCATCTTTATTTTAAAAAATATTATGTTGAAGCATAGTTGATTTATAGTGTTGTGCTAATTTCTACTGTACAGCAAAGTGATTCAATTATATGTGTATTTTTTTCTGTTCTTTTCCATTATGGTTTGTCATGGGATATTGATTACAGTTCCCTGTGCTGTGTGTTCACCCATTCTGTATATAAGAGTTTACAGCTGTTAATGCCAAGCTCCCAGTCCACCCCTCTCCCCAGCCCTCTCCGCCTTGGCAACAGCTGGTCTGTTCTCTAGGCCTGTGAGCCGGTGTCTGTGTCGTAGATAAGTTCATTTGGGTCGTATTTCAGAGTCCGTGTATAAGTGACATCTAAGATTAACTTTAGCTTCAGCATTTTAAAAGCATAATCCAGAGTAGGAATAATATCCTTACAAGGAGACATTTATTTTGTGAAGGTAGGTGCATTTGTCACGTGCGCCTGTCAGCTGCCCACCGCGCCCTCCCGTTGTCTCACTGCTGGCACGTGCATCGTTTCAGTTGTCCCTCTCGCCGTTTCGGTGGCGTTTGTGGCATTATGCCACACACAGGACAAGAGACCGAGACGAGGTCTCCACGAATGACTTGCAGCCAGTAGCCAGGTCACAGCGTGAGCCCAGGGTTTCTGACTCAGATCTGGAGCCATTTGTAAGTTAGAACACGAGTGAACAGTTCTCAGAACCCTGGAGGGTCTGGGAGCACAGGGTTGGTTTGTATCTCTTATCACCAAAGGAATGTATTTCTTAAAATTACTGGGTTCTGGGGCAGGGGAGTGTGTTCATTTTGTATTTTGGTTCAACAGCAGTTTTTTGCATTGTTTGAGGGACTCATCTATTTTTTCTAAAAAGACTGTACTAACGTTACTATTATCTCAGACACTAATGTGACCGTTGTCATGTGTATGACTTCCATTTTCATAAAAACCTGTTGGCTGATTTTTTCCCAAGTGATATTTTAAATTGTCACTTGGAACATATTTGCTAAAGTTTATTCCGGTAGCGTGACTTCACTGATGTGAGTATCAAGAGTTTAAGTAAACATCAGCCTTGCTCTTTCAGGGCCTAACGTGTCTGATTGGCAACCTGATCTTCAGGTTTCCCCGGAAATGTCTATGTTTACGGCTTTTGTATTCCTGCAGTTTTGAATGAGCAGTGACAGAACATAATAGTTTGCTCAGATATTAGTCAAAGGTATTTGCTGTTACCCAAAACCATCTAGTAATAGAATTTTCTTTGTTTCTCCAGTCACAGCCCTTTCAGACAACATAAAACCAAAGATAAGCATGAGATAGACCGAATGACTCTCACCATGGTAAGAAAGTCAAAAACCATTTTTATTCTCATTATAATTTTCCTGTCTCATTCTATTACAACTAGTATAAAAAAATGCTTTCTTAAAATAATGGAGATAGATGCCAAGGCAGATAACAAGATTTGCTAACAGACAGTAAGAGAAAGATACAGAAAAATCAAGACCAAAACTAAAGAGAAAAAAGAAAGGCGAAATGACTGGGACGCAGAAGAGTGAGGAGACCCAATTCTTCTGGCTCCAGCCTGCCGATTGACTCTGGAAGTGATGAGTAGCCGCACTGGGTTTCTTTATAGAGTCAATGTTAGCTTGTGAGGTATCTGCAGTTTCTTTAACACTATCTTCATGGAAGAAATCGCCTCCAAATCTGGTCAAGGGTGAGGGCACTGTTTCCACAGATGCGTTTTTGAAGGTGTGTCCCCCTCCCACCCCCAGAACGTGGAACTTCCAGACGTCTTCTCCCCTGAGCTCAAGTCCCTTCTGGAAGGCCTGCTTCAGCGAGACGTCAGTAAGCGTCTCGGCTGCCATGGAGGCAGGTAGGCCGTCGCTTCCGTGTTTCAGCATCTCCCCCCAGAAAGCAGTACGGTTCCTTTCAATGTATCAAGAATCTACCATTTCCGTTCGGGGTGGGTAGGGGCGGATCACGGAGGAGCCGTGTGTCTTCACGGGTCTGTGTTCCTCAGAGTCTGCAGCTCCTTCTGTTCCATGTGAACTGAGCTTCAGCAGCAGTGCTCTTTGGGAAAAGTCGTTTTCTTCAGTTTATGAAGGGGTTTAGCATGTACCATTCTATTAGATGTCTAGTTTGCTTCGAAATGAGTACTTGTTGCTTTGATCTCTGTCATCTGATCTATCAGGACTTGTAGAACTTTGCTGTAAATCTTTTTAACGTGTAGATCGCTCTAACTCACTTCTTAGTTAAATTTGTTCTCACGATTGCAGATACACAGAGACAGTCTGCAAAAACCGTAGGTTATCTTAGGCTGGGGTCATGAGTCTGAGTGAACTCCGGGAGATGGTGATGGACAGGGAGGCCTGGCGTGCTGCGATTCGTGGGGTCGCAGAGAGTCGGACACGACTGCGCGCCTGACCGGAACTGAGCTGAAAGCACCCCCTGATAATGATCATATGGGATGGCATCCCTAGGCTCAGCGTGCAGCGTTTCTAAGCCTCTCAGTGTTTCCTGCGAAAGGAAGCATATCTTACCTGCTGTCTTAAAGAACTGGAAACAGTTGTTGCTGTGTGTCCTTAACAGGCGATGATGTTTGCAAACCATTTCTTAGTTTTCCGAATGCAGACTTACTGCCGCTGTGATTCTGTCTCTCCTGCAGCGCACAGGAGCTGAAAACACACGACTTCTTCAGAGGCATCGACTGGCAGCAGGTCTACCTGCAGAAGGTACCGTGCTGGGCCCCGCCCCGGTGCCAGCCCGGCCCTCCCTCCCGCGGCATCTTAGTCTGCGGCTCTGCATCCTGGCCCTGTCCCCAGAGTTCGCCCCCAGCTCTCCCATCCACAGCCCAGCGTCTTGCTCCTCTATCCAAGCACTGCCTCCTAGCTCATTCCCTTTAGGACCACTTCCTCCTCGTTGTTTATATGTAAAAAATATGCAGGAAACATCATACACTTACAGATACCTTCAAGCCCAGCCCCACGTAATTTAAGAATCAGCATGACTGGGTAGCAGCATGAGCCCCTTGGCTTATTGTAAGATATTCTTTAATGTTCTCTCTGATACAGGAAAACACCCCAAGTTAAAGCTGTTTTTTTTCTCAGTGTTGGTGATCAGCTGTGGACTCATCTGTGTGTACAGACTCACTTGAGGACTGATGCTCTGTTAGTCCCGCCTGTTTAGACATGGAGTCCGGGCTCTGGTTCGGCCAGCATCAGCCTCAGGGTGTTTGTGGGTGGGGATACCCTCTCCTGCCCTGCTGCAGGTGTTCAGCCTCTAGCAACTGGGTCATGGAGGGTGCCTCTCCTTTGGGGGCCATTGCGGACCATGTACTGTGATTGTGAGAGCTTGAATGAGTGCTACACAGACTGTGGCACCTTGATGTCTTTCGCGGTGAACTCTTTATAGGAGAGTGGGCTGGGCCCAGGGCCCGGTCCCCTGGTAACTGAACCCTTCTTCTCTGGCTCTTCCAGTACCCTCCACCCTTGATCCCTCCCCGAGGGGAAGTCAATGCAGCCGACGCCTTTGACATCGGCTCATTTGATGAAGAGGATACCAAAGGCATCAAGGTATACCTGTGAGGCTTGCTTTGGGGAGGGGGATTTTTTTTTTTCTTTCTTTCTTTTGGAAGTCAGACTTCATAACTGTCTTAGTACTGGCCTGTTTGTGTTGGACTGTCACTTACAAATGAATATCCACATGTTTGATGAATGTAGAAAATATCAAGACCTGAATTAGAAACTACAAAAGCTTTTTTTTTT
>SJYQ01003312.1:0-13270 GCA_006410935.1 Redunca redunca
GGGGGGGGGCAGGGTGGAGGGAAGCAGATCAGAGGAGCTTAGCTTAGTCAGAGCCAGAGGCTTCCCCATTCTACCTGGGGCTCCGGGGCAGCCCCCCACCGGCTTCCTGGGCATCCCAGTTTCCCACAGTATAATATGGAGGCGAAAAAATGGGTGTTGGGCATAGCTGCAGGCAAGTGTGCTGGCTGGCACCTCCTGGGAGCTCAGGTTTTGGAGCTGGGACAGCTAGCAGCAGGGTTCCCTGTGCCCTCTGACCCCTCCTCTCCCAGAACCAAAGCCTGTCCCTCGGGCTCTGACCTGGATTCTTGGAGGGCTGTTCCTTGCTCCCTTGTGGGACACAGAGGGCCAGTTGGACCAGGATGAAGGATAGGGCTCCTGGGAGCTGTGGGTTCCCCTCCCCCTGCAGCTCTTCATGGGTTCCCAGAGTCAGGCCCACCCTGCCTTCATTGCCTCTCACAGGCACCATGTGCCTGCTGAGAGGCCAAGGCTCTCAGACCATGTGCAGACTTTTCATTTATTCATTCAATCATTGACTTACGGCCAGAAGCCGTGGTAAGGCTGGGGCTCCTGAACTTACAGTCACACGGTGAGAGCTGAAGAGAAGGCTGTTTGTTCCCGCACACCTGCAGCTTCCAGAGCATCTTACTCTGCCCTCCCCCTGCTCCCCCAGGGTTCCAGCGCCTGGGACTATGCTTGGAGCTCAGTGAATGAAAGAATGAATGAATGAAGAGGGCTGAGTGAGTTGAAAGTGACCCTGGGATCCCCAAAGGCTGATCTCAGCCCTAGAAATGGGGTAGGGGAGGTCCAGGTGACCTTCCCGGCCATGGCCTCGGGGCCACAGCCCTGTGCTGAGTGTCCTGTCCTCTGCCTGTCCCCACCCTGCATTCAGCAGCCTGTGCCAAGTGACAGGGACGCAGCAATGAGCAAACCACCCAGATGCCCTGATGTGCAATGCACGATTTGGAAAAGGGAAGACCACCTGCTCAGGGGTGAGTGAGTGGGTGGGGTCAGCCTGGTGCTGGGGACAGTGGACACTGGCAGAAAGAGCATCCTCAGGAGACATGTGGTCTGTCCCTCAGTTCCCTGGCCTGGAGTATGGAGCCCAGGGGTACTGGGGCTCCAGAGCCAGGCAGGGTGCTGGGGGCTGACCCAGTCACTCCCACCCTTGGGCTCCACCCCAGCGCATATGGCCCTAATCCCACACCATGGGACCACAGTGAGGAGACACTGGTGTTCAGAGGAGTGAGAACTTTCCTGGGAGGCACAGTGGGAGTCACCTGGCTGACACAGAGCCCTGCTCCGGGCGACCCTTGAAGGATGTCTGCAGTGGGGGGGGTCTCCATCTGGGACCTTGCCTGGTTTCATGCCCTGCCAGAATTGTGAGCTCCAAAGGGGGATCCTGATGATGACCGAGATGTTTATTTGCCTGTGTCCAGAAAGACTTGGCCACAAGGCTTTGTATTTCCTCAGAGTCTAGCTGTTGCTGGAGAGTCAGGACCACTCTCAGTGTGGGCATCCCAGGGCCATTCTGGGGCACAGACCAGTGGCTTTGGGGGCCTGGTTTGGAGGCAACATTTCAAGCAAGTCAGGCTTAGAACCTGGGCTTATGGGAAGAAATTCCCAATCATGAAATGTGCCATTTGAAAAAATATATGTGTCAGTTAAGTGTGCACTGAGCCTGGACCACATGGGATAGGGTTGTTCTAATAAACACGAATAAGCCAGTTTTCACATTAGAGAAATAACAGTTTCAAGTAGAAATGTGGTGCTTTTAAAAGAGGTTAATTAATAAACAGCAGGTAATTGTTCATGGCACATGGTGGCAGAGGGTAATTTTCATTTTAGAGGAGAGAAGGGCCAAATGCCCCCCCCCAACTCAGATTTTTTTGTGTAATAATCACCTTGGCTTCACCTCCGCCTTTAATTTTTACAGCTGGAGCTGTTTATCATCGCTCCAACTTTCACTAAAAAGGAAAAACTATCACTTAAACAAAGCCATTGAAAACTCAGCATCATATGTGGATTTCTTAACATAAATAAATCATACAAACCAAGATTTATGTTCTCCCAATGATGTCATTCTCTGAAGGCTGCCTTCCCAATCAAATCAGCGGTTAGTGACTCTCCTTTTGTGTGTGTGCTTTTTGCAAAATAAGAAAAGCAGCGCTGGCATCCTGGCTGCTCTCTTTCTCTGCTCCGCCCAGGACATCAGAAAGGTCTCTCCCTGCATCAGCACAACTGGTTCTAAACGGTGAGCATGGATTCAACGCCACAGATGGCATTTCAAGCCTTTGTTTTTGAAATGCAGGTTCTAAGTTGAAAGACTGTTAAGGCTTCCTGAAGGATTTGCTCAGACCCCAGCAGAAGCTGGGGGCTCTGGGGGTCTCTCGGAGCCTCAGATGAGTTTGGCTGCAGGGTCATCATGTTGAAATGAGCGAGGACCGAGACAGTCACCCGTGATGGGGAGATGAGATGTGGTCGCTCCGTATAGTGGAGGAGTGTCAGTCACAGCAAGGAACGAAGCCCTGATGTGGACCACAGTGTGCACGAAGTTGGTGAATGAAGCCAGTCAGAGCAGGTCATGTACCATTCCATTCTACCTATGTAGAATGCCCCTACCACGTCCAGGATGGGCAAATCCACAGAGACAGAAAAGAAACAAGTGGTTGCCAGAGTAGGGCAGAGGACGTGGCGGGTGACTGCTTCCTTGGCACAGGGTTTCCTCCTGGGAAGATGAAAATGTTCTGGAAACAGACGCCCACTTTATTTATTTACTAAAGTCTTCCTTGTTTGATTTTATTGGCTGCACCAGGTCTTAGCTGCAGCACATCGGATCTTCATTGCAGTGTGCAGGATCTTTAGTTGCAGCATGCAAAGTCTTTGTTGAAGCATGTAGGATCTAGGGGTCAAATCCAGGTCCTCTGTGCTGGGAGAGCAGAGTCTTAGCTACTGGACCGCCAGGGACATCCCAGACAGCTCACTTAAAAATGGAGACTGTTGTGCTCTGTTAATTGTATCTCAATAAATCTATTATTTAAAAATCACTACCGAGAACATATGTTTAAAAAGCTTTATGTTCATTTGAAAGTTTTTTCCATTTTGAAATGATCACACAGATGGGTGAGTGTGTAAGACTGCATGTGCACACCTGGAGTGTATGACATGAGCACTGGTCCCAGCTCCTGGGTGAAGCATGAGCTTGTGATAATTTTTCTTCAAAGTTCTCTGTATAGCCCCTTCCCCTAACTGCATCCCCTTCAACCAGACCAGAGGTAACCACCCAACAGGTAACTGTGTTAACCATCTCCTTGACTTGTTTTCCAGTTTTATCACCCAAGACAGATCCCTGAAAATGGGAGACCAGCCACAGAAGCTTCAGTTCAGTTCAGTCCAGTCACTCAGTCATGTCCAACCCTTTGTGACTTCATGGACTGCGGCAAACCATGCTTCCCTGTCCATCACCAACTCCTGGACCTTGCTCAAACTCATGTCCATTGAGTCGGTGATGCCATCCAACCATCTTATCCTCAGTCCTTCCAATGAATATTCAGGACTGATTTCCTATACGATTGACTGATTTGACAGCAGCTTTCTTAAGCTGAAATGACTGAAGAATGTTAAAATCACCAGTAGTGGGTACATGAAGCATAGTGAATCCAAACCGTGGTGTCCTCCTCAGCCATGGAAGGGAGTGGAGTCCTTGTACACTCTGCGGCACAGAGGGCCCTTGAAAACAGGTGCTCAGTGAGAGAAGCCAGTCACAAAAGGCCACATGTTGTAGAATGCCACTGATACAAAGTGTCCAGAATAGGCAAGTCCAGAGAGACAGAGTTCCGTGGTTGCCTAGCCATGGGAGGAACAGCTGTGGCATCTCAACAGGTGAAGGTTTCAAGTCCGGTTCCAGCCCCAGGTGTCGACAGGAGACCTTCATTCGGAAGCCGACAGCCAGCAGGAAAATAGGGCTGACCTGGTGGCTCAGCAATAAAGAATCTGCCTGCCAATGCAGGAGACACAGGTTTAATCCCTCAGTCGGGAAGATTTCCTGGAGGAGGATGTGCTAACCCACTCCAATATTCTTGCCTGGAAAATTCCATGGACAGAGGAGCCTGGTGGGTTACAGTCCATGGGGTTGCAAAGAGTAGAATATGACTGAGCACAGGCACACACACACACAGGGTTAGGTGCCCAGACATCGCAGTGTGGGCGATAAATCCATTCAAGAGCATACATCATTGTATACCTACTATTTGCCAGGGCAGTCATAATCCCAAGGATATAGTGTGACTGAAACACAAAAGCTCCCCCCACCGCCCCACAAACCACCCAGCTCCCTTTCTCATGGGGAGGCAGTGACAAGCCAGATTCAGCAAGTGGGAGGCTGCACTGCTATGGGAATAAGGAAGAGAGGTGAAGGGTCAGGGGTGAGGAGGGTGCAGTTCCCAGCAGGGTGGCCCAGGGAGACTTTTCTGAGATGGTGGTGTTTGAGCGGGGATGTGAGTAAGAAAGTAGCCACGTGTGCATTGAGCAGAGCAGCATTTGCACAAAGCGAACAGCCAAAGCAGAGCCCAGAGGTGAGAGAATCCAGTGCTGGAGCAAAAGGAAAGAGGGAGAGGAAAAGGAATTCAACTGGGAGCAGTGGGCTGGAGGAGGCTGCAAATTGAGGTTGCGGACAGAATTAAGATGATTAATCAGCTGATCTCAAAGTAGGGCGAGCATCTCCTGGGTTATGTGGTAGGTTGCCATATCTTTAAATGTGGTAGATGGAGCAGAAAGATTCAGACTTGTTGGCTTTGCTCATGGGAGGGGCCAGGAGCCAAGGAAGGCAGGCAGCATTTGTAGAAGATGGAAAAGACAAGAAAATTTGTCCTAGACTCTCCAGAAGAGAAAGTAGCCCAAGCAACAGTGCCTTGATTTTCACCCAGCAAGACTCATTTCAGACTTCTGAGCTGCAGAATAGTAAAATGATACATCTGTGCTGTTTTAAGCCACCATATTTGTGATAGCTTGTTGCAGCAACCACAGAAAACTCACACATGAAGGAGCAGGACCTTCATCCATCTGTGGTCAAGACAAGTGAGGTCACGATAAAGGTCTAAGCCAGGCTCCCTAAAGTTAATCCAGGGAACAGTGGCTGTAGGCATACTGGTCATGATGGTCCTCACATCTGATTCCTTATTCTCTCTGCTCTGATATGGCCCATGACATCCTGCCCATAGCCACAGTCCTTGAAGCTCTATTATTCCCTGAGGAATTATTCCTTTGCATCTCCTGCTCCTTAGTGCCTGTATTTTCCTGGCTTACTTTCTCATTTGGGGTGGAACACATCCTTTGGTAACTTCTGATAAACTGGAAGATACATTTTTTAGGACAATGCATGTCTGGAAAGTTTCTTCCTCCACCATACCAGAATGCTAGCCTGGCTGGGTATAAACTTCTAAACTGGAGATGATTTTCATCCAGAATTTTAAGAGTTTGGCTCCATTGTCTTCTTACTTCAAAGGTCTCTGTTGAGAAGTTAAAGGAGATTCTGTTTCCTTATGCTGCACACGTGACTTGCTTTTCTGTCTTTGGAATCTATAGACTCTCCTTTTCCCAAATGTTGCAATGTTTCGCAAAAATGCACCTGAAATGTCTGATCTTATCCACAGTGGTTTCTTTCAAACTGGAAGCTTACTCTTCAGTTCTGGGAACGTTTTTTGAAATGTCTTTTTGCTGCTTTTCCACAATGTGTTTCTTCTGTTCTGTTTCTGGTAGGATGATTGGATCAAATTTCTTCTGTCCATGTGCTCTGTGTGTCCTCCTAATGGCTTTGTTCCATTTGTTTCAGTCTCTGTCTTTCCTCCAATATCTGTTGCTCCTTGGCTGTCTGCCCATGATCCAGAGGGGGCATGCAGAGCTGGCTGAAAGGTCTGAGAGGGAGGGAGAAGCTATTGCTTTTGAGATTCATAGAATGGTGACCCTGGAAACCCTTGGTGACACCATCCTTCGGGACTGGTTCAGTTCCTATAGATTGAGGCAGGGTCTGGCCTTCAGCCTTCTGGGGACCACACTGGGGTGGAGACAGGGGTCTCTTTGGTCAGCATGCACACAAGGCTGCCTGCATTGCAGGGAATAGAACTTCGGGCTTTCTTGACAGGGGGGAGGGGTGACTGGAGGGGGAGGGGCAGCTAGAGGGGGAGGAGACTCCTCATAGTCCCCTTTCATATAGCCTTCCTGACCATAGCCACTCATATAAGGCTGTCTCTCTCTTGTCTGTGACCCAGTTACCACGGCTCCATCTGCAATTTGACTTTTAGATACTTGTGGCTGCTCTGTCCTCTCCACCTTATGGGTAAATGTCTTTCATCATCTCTTTATTGTGGTTCAAGTGGGTTTGCAGTACGCATGCTGTGACATGTGTTTAATCTGCCGTCTTAATCAGCGGCTCTTTTGGCTCTTTGAGGAAAGGTTGTGTCCACTCTTAGGTCCAGGCCTGGTACCATGCAGGGTCCAGCTTCCCCAAGCAAAATTTCCTGGGTCCTGATCTGCAAATTCCCCAAAGCCTTCCCAACAGCAAATTCCAGCATCTGATCTAGGAAACCAGTTAGTTCCACTGATGTGTCTCTGAAACTCAGGACTGGGGGAACTTCAGGAACATAAATTGAAATATTAACAGTGGCTTTCCTCCAAGTGATGGGACTTTAGGATATTATAACTTTTTTCTCTTTCTATGCTTATGTGCATTTTAATTTTTCTCCAGAGAGTACATATCAGTCATGTAATTGCTACAGTGTTTAAAATTAAGAACAAAATCCTTTCTGTCTTTTGAGAATGAGCTCAGAATTCGTCACCTCCCTGGAGCTTCTCCTGGTGGGACTGTCAGTACTGCTCCCCCACTGTGTGTATGGGAGGCACATGAAACACAACTGTATTTTCTAAGTAGTAACTTGGTTTCTGAGCTGAAGCATCATTTCTATCAGGATGTGTGAGACTGGAGGGAGACAGGGTGAGGGGAGCAGGTGTGCAGGCTCTGGGGCGAGCTGCCCCTCGCCACCCCATGCCCTGCTCAGGTCTCAGTCTCCTCCCCTGCAGGTGTGAGAACAGCACGAACCTGTGGGCTGCTGTGGGGTGAAAGTCACTGGTACCTGTGAAGGGCATCTGTGCATGAAACTGACCACCTTAACCATCTTTGAGTGCACAGTTCAGCAGCATTAAGCACATTCGTGTTGTTGTGCAATCATCCCCACTATCTGTCTCCAGAACTCTCTTACCTTCCCAGACTGAAGTTTTGTCCCTATTAAACACTTGCTCTCCCTTTCCCCCATAGCTTCCCTCATAGCTCAGTTGGTAAAGAATCCACCTGCAATTCAGGAGATCCCGGTTCGATTCCTAGGTGGGAAAGATCTGCTGGAGAAGAGATAGGCTACCCACTCCAGTATTCTTGGGTTTCCCTTGTGGCTCAGCTGGTAAAGAATCTGCCTGTAATGTGGGTGACCTGGGTTTGATCCCTGGGTTGGGACGATCCCCTGGAGAAGAGAAAGGCTACCCACCCCAGTATTCTGGCCCGGAGAATTCCATGGACTCTATAGTCCATGGGGTTGCAAAGTGTCAGACATGACTGAGTGGCTTTCACTCACTCCCCACTTTCCCCAGCCCCTGGGCCCCCTTCCTCTCCTTTCTGTCCAGGGATTTGACTCCTCCAGGGATCTCCATGAGTGGCACCAGACAATATCTGTCCTCTGGTGTCGGCTTTTTCACTGAGCACAGTGTCCTCAAGGTTCATCCTGTTGTAACAGGTGTCAGAATCGCCTTCCTTGTCAGGATGCCTGACACTCCAGAGTGCGCTGCACACACCTCAGTCACCCATCAGGCTGTGGATGGACACTTGGGTTGTTTCTGACTACCTGAGCTGCTTTCAACAATGTTCTTCTTCAGCATCTCTCTTGGGAGATGGTATTTCTTTCCTTCCTCAGCACAGGGAGGGACTTACAGGCCTCTTTGGGGTTATCTTTGGGGATGCAAACACTCCATCATGCCCATCTGTCTTCTCTCTCCTGACTCTGAGCTCTGGGAAGCCATACGGAGTCTGATCTGATTTGCCCCTGTCCCCAGTGGGTGTGGGGTAGACCCCTCCCCAGAAGTTCCCAACCTTGACACCAAGTGGACAGCTTCACCTTGTACTTGAGGTTTTTTTCTCTTTCCACCTGGCTCTCGACCCCAAGGGGTGCTGGGGGCTCTGACGGCTCTCAGGTCAGATCCTTCTCATCCTGGACCCCAGGAGGACGCAGGGGATGGAGCAGAGCCCTGCAGGGGACAGGAAATCGAGGGTTCTTTGCTGAGGGCTTGAGGGCAGCAACTGGCCTCCACCCACACACTTAAAATTGGTTCTGAAATGTCCCTGAGATGACCATGCTAGCCAGAGCTGGGGGCGCAGTCCAAGGGCTCCTAACTTCTCCCCGCAGGGAGACCCTTGGATGGGCAGGAATCAGCACTCACCCCCACTCTCTCGACCCAAGACCAGGCCCTCAGCCTCAGCATCCTCCAGGGAAGGAAGGCCACACCCCGGACCCCAGCCTCCCTTGAAAGAACAGACCCTTGGAAAACCTCAGATGAGGCTCCTTCTGGATGTCAGGCATTGAGATGTTTACAAGTGACAGAATGAGATTCCCCTGAGGTTCAAAATGTGGGCATCACAGAGCCATAGGCAGCAAGCCTGAGGGGTAAATGGGGGGCTTTGTAAACACAGGCAGGAACCCCTGGGGAAAGGGCCTTGTGGCTGAAGCAGCTCAGTCTTTGAGGGTCCACGCTTCATAGCCATTCCACACTGGGGTGGGCTCTGCACAGACCCACCCAGAGAGCTCCAGATGTTCCATTCAACCAGGAGAGCCCTCCCTGTGACAGACACAGGGGGCACCGCAGAAGGGGAGTTTACCAGAACTGCAGAGCCATCTCCTCCAGGAAGCCCTCCTGACCCTCTCCAGCCCAGTGGAACCTGCCTCTCGTCTCGTTGTCTCAGGACCTACTTGGGTTCTTCCTGAGCCCAGGAACAGCTGGGCTCCCGTGGGAGGGTGTTACAGACTGACACCCCACCCCTGGCTCATAGCAGGGGCTCCAGCAGAGGCCCCTGTGGGACTGCGTGGTCAGAGGAGACCCATATGAAGAAACACACAGAGGCAGGCTGCCTCGCATTGAGCCCTGGAAGTGGAGGATGTGGTGGGTGGCCTTCTCCCTGCAGCGGAATGGGCCATCCTGTCCCCCTCAGTGGGCTTGTCTGGTGCTCCTTCACTGCCCCCTGCACCCAGTCCTCCCACACCTTCTCCAGGACAGGGGACTGAGGGCCCCACAGGGGCCAGAACATGCCTGGTTCCCTTCAGGTCTGGGGCCACCAGGACGGCCACTTCCCTCCCTCCTCCTGCACCACCACGGGTGATGCTGGCTCCTCCCATGCCCCTGCTTGTGGGCACATGAGGACCTTGGGGCTGCCAGCCAGGAGGAGGCCATGCGCAAGATGTGAGGGGCGGTCTGGTGGGCCCCCCAGGCATGGCCCAGGACACAGACATGACTTCCCAACAACAAGGGCAGCTGTTTTCTGTTCATTTTCACCTCCTGCTGTGTGAACCTTCTGCTGCCACCTCGCCAGACTGCCCCATCTCTCACCTGCACTCCTACTGCACACACCTCCTGCCTGGTCCTCAAACTTCTATCTCCTCATGCAACTCTCAGGGTGTCACTCATGTAGGGGCTTCTCACCTGTTTCGTTTCCCTATGTTCTCCAGGGCCTGACAGACAGTGCGACACGGGAGAGATGCCTGATAGTTTTGGATGGATAGATGGATGGGTGGATGAATGGATATATACATGGAGGATAGATTTACTGATAGGTGAATGAATGGGTGCATGAAGAATGGCTGGATGGTGGATGGATGGATGGGTGGATATTTACTTGGAGGATGGATTTACGGATGGGTGGATGGACACATGAAGAATGGATAGATGGGCAGATGATGGATGGATGAATCCCCTGTTCAATGAAAGAAGGAAATTGCATTTCATGATGACACTGAGAATGAACTGGGTAAACCGAGGCCTAGCAAGTGGTGGGATAGAACTTGTTCAAGGTCACAAAGGCACCCAAGCTGGCCCAGAGCCCCAGACCTCTGCCCTCCCTGTCCAGCTGCCTGCAGTAGCAAATTTCATCTTAACAAGTAGGTGGGACCTGTGTCTTGTGTCTGCTGTTGGCCCAGGGATGGAGCCTTCCAGGGCCCAGGACCTGCCCCTTCTCCCCTCCCTCCGCAGCACCTGGAGGAAGTACAGCTCCCCTGTCTGCCCTTCCTGGCTATGACATCCTGGACACAGTACTCAGGAAAGATGGTGCCCACCTCAGGGTTACTCCTGTGCATGTGTGCCCAGCTGTATCTGACTCTTTGTGAGCCCGTGGACTGTGGTCCACCAGGCTCTTCTGTCCATGGAATTCTCCAGGCAAGAATACTGGAGTGGGTTGCCGTGTCCTCCTCCAGGGGATCTTTCTGACCCAGGGATCGAACAGGCGTCTCCTGCATCTTCTGCATTGGCAGGCAGATTCCTTTTACCATCGAGCCACCTAGGAAGCTACTCAGAATAAATAAATGATGGGCCTGAAGAGACCAGGTGAGTGGCAGCCATGTGACACTCCTGCCCCACCCCTTTCAGACACTGCTCTTGAGGGTCTCCAGAGATCTCTGAGTGGCCCCTGCTCCATCATTGTCTCCCTGGTGCTCCTACAGCATCACACATGGCTGTTCAGCCCCCTCCAAGGATGAACACCCCCATCACACACACACACAGCCTTGCTGAGATGGACTCCTGGGTTGGCAAAGCCTCAAGTCTAGCTTGCTCCAAAGAGGGCAGGAAGCCCCAGAGGAGGTGCCCTGTGGTGCCAGATTCTCCCCTCTCACCCCTTTCCTTCACACCTTCCTCCTGCCCAACTCACAGCCATGTGTTTCATATGACCAACTGGCACAGCCCAGGCTCAGCTCTCCCCAGCCCCTTGCGTGTCCCTGAAGCTGACCCAGCAAGGCCTAGCTGGGATTCTGACATTACCCTGCAGAGGAGTCGGGATGAACCTGGCTAGCCTTTCCTGGACCATCCCTGAGGCTCCATAGGCTGCCCTCCTGGGCCAGGGTCGTCCTTGGCTATGGGCTCTGCAGGGCTTGGCAAGCCTCCTCCAGGGTCTTTGGCCCAAGAGGAGACTCCATGACCCACTGAAGTCCCCCGAGGGCAGCCCCAAGCTCCCTGTAAACCAGACTCTGCAAGGAACAGCCGCCCTGGGCTCCAGGGCTTTTATGGGTTTTCCTTAAAGATTTTATTTCCAGAAAAAACCAAAAGCAATTAATCCAAATTACAGAGTAGTCATTTGCAATAATATTTGCTTTAAATATATGTATTTTTTAAAACCCCTAAGCTGTGAGCCTCCAGTGAGTTCGAGGTAAAGGACACCTTGAAATAATTACATTTTTTGCTCATTTTATGTTGTGAAAATGGCTTCGTTGGTTTGGAGAAGAATTGTAAAATGGTCAGCTGACTCACTTATAAAGGCAACGTTATTTTTTTCTCCAAATTCTGCCAGAATAACTACACTGCCCCCAAGGTGGATTCCTTCCAAGGGCACCTCAAGCACTGGTCCAGCGGCCGCTCAAGCCAGCCCTGTGCAGCCAGAGGAGCAAGCCCAGCTCCTGAAGCCACTCCTGGTGGGTGGCATTGGGAGCCCAGGAGGACAGGGTTCCAGCATGCTGGGGCCCACATGCTGGCAGACTGGCCGAACACCCTACTCAGGTGGGAGAGGGAGGGATCCTGGGTTTGCCTGCCCCCTTTGTCCTGGTGATGACTGGGAACCTTGCCCACTAGGAATAGTGAAGCCAAGAGAGAGGGCAGACCAGGCCAGCTAGGACCCTTTGGCCAATGAATGTGCACGGTGAGAGGCTTGGACACTTGGAAAATGAAAATTCACTGAAAGATTAGATTGTGCTTAAGGGCTTCCCAGGTGGCTCAGTGGTAAAGAATCTGCCTGCAATTCAGGAGACCTGGGTTTGAGTCCCAGGTCAGAAAGATCAGCTGGAGAAGGGAATGGCAACCCACTCTAGTATTCTTGCCCAGAGAATTCCATGGACAGAGGAGCTTTGTTGGCTACTGTCCATGGGGTTGCAAAGAGCTGGACATGGTTAAGCGACTAACACTAATACAACATCAGAACCTTCAACCCAGCTGGGTCAGAATACCTGGTTTTGGTGCCAGTGCAGCCCCTGAGTGTCCAGGGACCTTGGGCAGGAGCCTTTCCATCTGTTACCCCAGACATTTTATCATCCAGTGCCTCCTCTGCAGACATGTGACTTGTGGAGATATTTTCTCAGGAACTGACATGTCCTTTCATTTTCTCAACAGTGTCTTTTGAAGAACGAAAGTCTTAATTTTAGTAAACTGAAATTTAAAAGTGAAAGAATTATAACTGTACACACATACAGTTATATGTGTATATATGGCATATAATAAATACATAATTATAACACATTACATATATGTGTCACTTTGCTGTACATCAGAAGCTAACACAGCATTGTAAATCAACTACACTTCAATACAAATTTTTTTTCATTTGACATAATTTTGACTTTTGTTTCTGCTTTAGAAAATCTTTGTCCAATCCAAGACTACCAAAATTTTCTATTGTGTCTTCTCTAAAAGCTTTATAGTTTTAGTTCTGTTTAGATCTGGAATCCAGTTTGAATTTGTTTTTGTGTGTGGTAAGGGTTGAAATTCATTTCTTTGCATTTGAGTGTCCAGTTGTTACAGCATCATTTGTTGAAATGTCTATAGTTTTCCCACGGAATTGCCTTGGCAACCTTGTCAAAAATTAATTGACCAAATATGTAGGAGTTGTTTGTGAACTCTGTTCCATTGATCTATTTGTCCATCCTTTCAGCAGTACCACACGTTCATGACTCCTCTAGCTTTACAATAAGCTTTGAGATGCCGTACAAGCCTTCCAATCTTTTTCTTCTTTTACAAAATTATTAGCTTACTTTAGGTGCATTTTGTTTCCTCATTAACTTTAAAACTAGCTTGTCAGTTTCTGTAAGAAATCATTCTGGGTTGTTGTTTTTAACAGTGGTTTCTTTGAGTCTATAGATCAATTTCAGGAAAAATGTCATTCTAACAATACTGAATCTTCCAATTCATGAACATGGTATATCTCTCCATTTCTTTAGATCTTTTAAAATTTATTTCAGTGATATTTGGTAGTTTTCAGTGTATGAGC
>SJYQ01003312.1:13509-73569 GCA_006410935.1 Redunca redunca
TTTCTTCTTAAGAGAACATTAGTAGTCTGTGTTTTTTGAGAAATTTATACTTTTCATCTCAGTTTTCAAATGTATTGGCATGCTCATAGCATTCCTTTATTATTCTTTTAGTGTCTGTAGGCTTGGTAGTGATGTCCCCTCTTTTATTTCAGGCATTGGTCATTTTTGTCTTTTCTTTTTTCTTCCTGATTTTGTTTAAAGGTTTATTGATAAAACTTTTCAAGAACAGGTTTTGGTTTTATTGATTCTTCTTATTGCTTTCTGTTTTTTATTTCACTTATTTTTCTCTTTTATCTTTATTAATATTATTTCCTTCTGCTTACTTTGGATTTAAATTTTCCTTGTTTTATAGTTCTTACAGAGGGAGCTTAGAGTATTAACTTGAAATTTTCCTTCTCTTCTAATTTAAGAATTTAATGTTATAAGTTTTCCTCCAAGAACTACCTAGCTGCATCCCACAATTTAAAAATATTGTGTTTTCATTTTTATTCAGTTTAAAACATTTTCTAATCTTTTTGTGATTTATTTTCTGACCCATGAGTTACTTAGAAGTGTGCTGGCTAGTTTCCAAGTATTTAGGGATTTCCAGAGATCGTCTATTATTGACTTCTAGTTTAATTCTCCTGTAGTCAGAAAACATATGTTGCATGATTTTAGTCCTTTTTAAGCATATTTGAACTTGTTTTAGGACTCAGAATATAGCTTCTCTGAGTGACTCTCATGTGCACATGGAAAAAACTTGTATTTTGCTATCGTTGGGTGCAGACAGATTTGGGATCACTGCATCCTCTTCAAGAACTGATCCTTTACTATATTTTGACCACCCTCTATTTTATTTATTTTTTTAAGATGACTATTTTTAATGATAAAAAGTACAGTTTTCAAAGAAGATAGACATCATACATCATCAGGTATTTAACAATTAAGAAACAAGGTTACATAAAGCAAAAATNTCAAGGTTGAGAGTTTTTTCCTTCAGACTTTGAAGAAGTCTGTTCATTGTTTTCTGGTTTGCATGGTTTCTGGTGAGAAATATATTTATGTACCTAACTTTGCTCATTTGTACACAATAAATCTTATTCTCTGGCTGCTTGTAAGATTTTCTCTTTATCTCTTTAACAATTTGGTTATGATATTCTTGGTGTGATTTTCTTCTTGTATTTATTTTTGCAGGGATTTTTGTTATTTGTTTTGTGGGCTTTTTTGCTTTGGGTTTGTTTGTTTTGTTTTCACTTGGGATTCACTGAGATCCTTGGATCTGTGAGTTTATAGTGTTGTTATTGTTTTTAATCAAACGTTTAGTATTTTCAGCAGTGATTTCTCCAGATACTTTCCTGTCCTTCATCTCCTTCCTCCCTGTCAGAGATGCTGATGACATGTGTGTTTGACTGCTCTTATTACCTCACTGATCACTGTTGCTCTCTTCATTTTTTCAGTCATGTTTTTCTGTATCTAACTTTGGATAATTTCTATTGCTCTCCTAAAAGATCCCATTGATCTTTTTTTCTTTTTTGAAAAAACTTCTACAGCATCTAATCTGGTCTTAATCCTATTCAGTGTATTTTTCCATTTCAGATAATGTACTTTTTCACCTCTAGAAGCTCATTTTGGGTCTTTTCTATCTCTTCTATTTTCTCCTCATCATGTTTATATTTTCCTCTGCCTTTCGATGACATAGGTTATACTTAGACTAGTTTCTTTAGTGCTCATTTATTGTTTCTCTCATTTTTGTCAAATCTGGGTCTATTCTTAGTTAATGATTTTTCTGTTGGTCATGAGGCATATATTCCCACTTCTTTCATGTCTGGTAATTAAAAATAAAGCTATATTTTATTTCATGCTTCAAGAAGTTGCAAAATAGCACACAGAGATTCAATATACTCTTTGTTCATCCTGTCCTGTGTTAACACTGTACCTCACCCTGACACAGTTGTGCAAGCCAGGAATATCATCTTGATACAATGCTATTGACTTATCTATACCTTCATTTGAATTTCATCAATTGTGAGAATGTGGGACACTCAGGACCCATCTCTCAGCTCACCAGGAACTCTGGGCTCCGTTTAGACTCCTTGCCTTGCCCTGCAGCCTGGAAACTCTCTCCAGACTGTGAGCTGGGCAGGAGGAATCATACACTCATTAAAAACTCAGACAAACGGAGTGCCTCGCACCTGTCTGGGCAGGTGGTACATGTTGACGAGCACCATGGAGCTCCAGTAGAGAAGGAAATGGCAACCCACTCCAGTACTCTTGCCTGGAAAATCCCATGGACAGAGAAGCCTGGTAGGCTACAGTCCATGGGGTCGCAAAGAATCAGACACAACTGAGCGACTTCACTTCACTCACTTCATACTTTATCACTGGAGAAGGAAATGGCAACCTACTCCAGTACTCTTGCCTGGAGAATCCCATGGACAGAGGAGCCTGGCAGACCATGGTCCATAGGGTCACAGAGAGTCCGACATGACTGAAGTGACTGGAGCTCCAGGGGCTTGCCTCATAGCTCAGTTGGTAAAGAATCTGCCTGCAATGCAGGAGGCCCTGATTTGATTCCTGGGTCAGGGAGATCCCCTGGAGAAGGGAAAGGCTACCCACTCCAGTATTCTAGCTGGAGAATTCCATGGACAGTATAGTGCATGGGGTCGCAAAGAGTTGGACATGACTGAGCGACTTTCACTTTCATGAAGCTCCAGAGACCTCCCACTCAGGGTCACATAGCGTCAAATCATGTTGCTGATGCTCCTGCTAAGTCACTTCAGTCATGTCCAACTCTGTGTGACCCCACAGATGGCAGCCCACCAGGCTCCCCCATCCCTGGGATTCTCCAGGCAAGAACACTGGAGTGGGTTGCCATTTCCTTCTCCAATGCATGAAAGTGAAAAGTGAAAGTGAAGTTGCTCAAGTCGTGTCTGACTCTTCGTGACCCCATGGACTGCAGCCCACCAGGTTCCTCAGTCCATGGGATTCTGCAGGCAAGAGTACTGGAGTGGGATGCCTTACCAGAGACTTATTCTTTTGTGCTTTAAAAATAGGAATGAAAACCTTCAGAGCCTCACTACCACTGCTTCATTCACCTGCTGTGAGGTGTGTTTTCACTTTCATCTCACTGAATCTATCTTGTCCCCAATATACACCTGAGGCAGCTACCACAATCTACTCTGTTCCGTGCACACATGTAAGGCATGTACCACAATCTGCCTTGACATGTGTACACACCTGAAGGAGGTACTGCAATTCACACCTTGTTCCCTGCACACACCTGACGCAGGTATTGCCATACCTATTCCCCAGGCAAGGCCCCTGAGGAGCCTTTTGGGAGATCACACAGACTTGCAGAGCTATAGAGTGCAGGCATCTTTCTGGATTTCCTTGAGGGAAAATGGCTCACCCCTTCAGCTCCTCCAAGGCCGGGGAGAGGGCAAAGCATTGGGAGGCTCTCAGGGTCCTGGAGCTCAGAGCCCGCCCCAGACTCACCTCCTTCTTGAGGCCTCCTGCCCTCCTCTGAGCCACACTGGTCTTGGGGAGCAGTTACCCCTGATCTTCTGGCACCTAGTGAGTCCCCAGGTCTATCTTTATGCCCAGCTGAGTTATTAGGCAAGGGATTTAAGGAAGACTTTGAGATCAGATGGGCAAGTTTCTGGGAAAATACAAAGTGCCAAGCCTTTCCTCTGAAGAACTAGAAAACTTAAATCAAAAGTGGGAATCATCGTCCTTCTCAAAAAAGAGCATTTCACCAAGACAGTTTACAGATGAGTTCTTTCAGGGGACAAATGATTCTTATATACATTTTTCTAGAAAATAATACAAGGGGTAAAGCAACCTGTTTCATTTTAAGAGACAGGTGTCAGTTTAGTCTAAATATGGATCAGGATAACAAAAGGGAAAGGAAGTAAAGGTCTTAGAATCTTTTTACACAGAGACAGGAAAATCTCGAGTAAAATATTGGCTCCCTGGATCCAACCAAGTGTTCTAAAATACACACACACCAGAGTGGCTGAATTTTGAGAGACTGAACCCCAAATGCCAGTGAGACTGTAGAGTAGCTGGAACTCCCAACAGTGCTGGTGGGTGTTTGGGGAAAAGATCTGGTGGTTTCTTATAAATCTAAACACATAATTACCCCATGACCCAGAAATTCCACTTCAAGATGTTTACCCAACAGAAATGAAAACATGTCCAGAAAATGACTTAACATAAGAATGCTCATAGCAATTCTAATGATAACGTCAAAAAGCCAGAAAGATTTCATGTGTCCATCAGTGGGAGGCTCAAACTCTCCTTAAAACCATGAAATCAGTTGGACTGCTGATCCACCCAAAGACACAGCAAACCCAAAAGCCTTCATATCCACTAAAGAAGCCAGACACAAAAGGCTACCTACAGCATAACTCAGTTTATGTGAAGTTCTGGAGCAAGAAAACTAATCAGAGTGAAAAAATCAGAGTTCTGCTTACCTCTGGGGAGGCGAGCTGGATAGGAATGTGAGTGAGATTTTGGGGGTGACTGTTCTTCATCTCCTGGATTTGGGTCACACACAGAGGTGAGTGCATTTGGCAAAGTCACTTATAAATTTTACTACAAAAGAAATAAAAAGGACCCTTCAGAAATACTGACCTCAAGTTATGGGTGGTAGTGGTTTAGTCACTAAGTCATGTCCATGACAAGTTAAGGATATACTTGCTGAAATATTTAGAGGAAAGTGAGCTGAGGATTTCAACTTACCTTGAAATGTATCAAAACATAAAATGAATTATTGGATGGATAGAGGGAAAGACAGATGAATAACTATGTAATAAAGGACATTTAGCAAAATATCAATGTAAATGGTATATAATATTAGTACATTTTGTTATTTATATATTAATCTCAATGGCAGGTGTATAGATGTTCAATGGAAAATTCAACTTTTTTATATATTTGAAAATATTTGTAATAGAATATTGGGAAAGATAAATCATGATCAAATATGGTTTATCTCTTCCAGGAATGCAAAGATGGTTTAAATTCAGGAAATTGATCAATTCACATTAAGGGCTTAAGGAAAAGTTAACAGGTGCAGAAAGAGCATGTGGTGAAGCTTCAGCATTTCGGGTCTTTCTAAAACTGCTCAGAGAACTAGGAATAAGAAGACGCTTTCTTAACCTGGTGGTCTTCAAATAACCTAGAACAGGTTTCTCACATCACAGACTTCGGAATCCTCTCTGCCCCTCCATGACTGTTCAAGGTCCTCACACAGCAATCATAAGCAAACAAGAAATAAAGCATCAAGAATGAAAGGAAGGAATTGACTTACTGTTATTCATAAGAATAAAATAGAATAACAACAAAAAAAGAAAAACAAGAATGATTATATAGTGGTCACTCATAATAACAATTCTAAATAATTTAAAACAAACAACATCAACAACAACAAAATAATAAGTAAATTCAGTAAGATTCCAGATTAGAGATTAACTCAGAGCATTCCTCTACATTGACAGCAATCAATCAGAAAAAGTAATAAAAAAATAAGATGCCATTCACAGTAGAAGCAAGTCCCCCCAGTACCTAGGCATTAGTCTAATAAAGAATTCACAAGACTTTTCAGGAAAATGGTTGATCACTATTAAAAAGCATGAAACATGATGACTAAAAGTGAGATGGATGGGACAACTCAACATTGTAGGGACGCAGTTCTTTGTTTTGTCTTTAGAGTCGATTCAATTCCAATCAAAATCTCATCAGTGTGTTTGGAGGACCTCATTAATTTACTCCAACAGGGATGTGGCTGAACACAGCTAAGACATTTTTGGAAAGAAGAGCAAGGCTACTAAACACTGTGTGTGCTAAGTCGCTTCAGTCACGTCCAACTCTTTGCGACTCCACAGACTGTAACCCATAAGACTTCTCTGTCCATGGGATTCCCCAGGCAAGAATTCTGGAGTGGGTGGCCATGCGCTCCTCCAGGGGCTCTTCCTGATCCAGAGACTGAACCCACATCTCTTACATCTAACCTGCATTGGCAGGTGGGTTCTTTACCACTAGCACCACCTGGAAAGCCCACTAAACTAGACAGCTGCAAGACTACAGGGATAAAGCCAGTGGAAGAGACCACGGCATGAGTGTGGCACGGAGAGCAGAGCTCAGAAAGAGGTGAGGGGGCCATGGGGCTCATTTCTGGAGAAGGGACAGACAGTGGCCTGGGTGCATTTGGAAAGCAGACTCCCTCGGGGCGGGGGGAGCCCTGTACACATGCTCTTTTGTTGGATCAAGGCCTGGGTGTGAATGATAAAACTATATCAGTTTTATTAATGGAAGGACATGTGGGGGTGATATCTTTGTCATCTGGGGGGCAGTAATAAATTCTTTCATTAGACCTTGTAGCTGGAAATTAAGAGATCTGGCTCCATTGTAATTGGAGATTTAAACAGATATAAAATAAAAATTTATTGTTGTTCAGTTGCTCAGTCGTGTCTGACTCTTTGCAACCCCATGAACTGCAGCTTGCCAAGCTTCCCTGTCCTTTACTATCTCCCGGAGTTTGCTCAAATTCATGTCCATTGATTTGGTGATGCTATCTAACCATCTCACCCTCTGTTGCCCTTTCTCCTTTTGCCCTCAATCTTTCCCAGCATCAGAGTCATTTCCAATGAGTTGGTTCTTCACATCGTTGGCTAAAGTATTGGAACTTCAGCTTTAGCATCAGTCCTTCCAAAGAATATTCAGTGTTAATTTCCTCTAGGTTGACTGGTTTGATTTTCTTGCTCTCCAAGGGACTCTCAAGAATCTTCTCTAGCACTGCAATTCGAAAGCATTAATTCTTTGGCAAAATAGATAAAGATATCTGGTCTAGTGAAGAATATGGTGGGGAAAGTTCGTGGCATGGAGAAGCTACAACTAAAATGACTGAGTGATTAATTCAGACTGTAAAGGACAGGCTACCACTGACAGAATCCACACGGGGGAAACTTTAGTGGCCAACACTTGCGTGGAGATTTTTCAGACTCAATAGTAATCATACAGATGTAAAATTTAAAAAAGGTTTTCCACCTCCCAGACAACCAGTTTGCAGAAATTTGAATGTCAAATAATACTCAGCAGGAAGAGTGTGGGGACAGGGACCCCATCCTGTAAGTGGACATGTCCACGGCAGAATTGGGCAGAGCTTAGTGAAACTGCTCTATCGTCTGTCACACACTCCAGAGACCTGTTCCCAGTTCCATGCAGGGCAGTGGGGGTGCCTGTCTCAGGGGGACATGGGTAACCTCTGCGGGGAGCAGGGAGGAAAACCACTGAACTGCTAGACAGCAGTCTGGGGGTCGGTACTGCCAGGCGGATGGATCTTTAAAAATATGCCGGTGATTGAAAAGTACATGAAGCCGTGTGAAACCAACAGGGCAGGAGTAAATTAAACACACAGCACATACACACATGCAAACACCATGTGCAGCACAAAGCCTGAAAAGAGCCCTCCACCCCGTTCCTCGGGGCTGGAGATGCCTCCTCTGGGCTCACAGGTTTTAGCAGTAGGTAAGGTGCCAAAGGGACCAGTCTGTTGCAGTGTGTCTCAGCAGGTGCCAAGTTTCCCTTGGGCCCCACCCCATCCACATCCCCTGGCTTCAGCCCTGACTCCTCTGTGGACAGAGCTCAGGGTCCTGGCTCCTGACCTGTCCAGACTTTGAGCATGGGAGAAGGGGTAGGGACAGGGAGCTCGGACCATAAGACGCACCCCCCTACCCCCATACCCTGGTAACTGGGGCTCAAACTGGCCCTCACTGGGGCAGTTCCAACAGGTGCAGAAGGACCTGAGAACCTCAGTGTGACTGGCAGTGACATGGGCTTCTGTGCTCATCCTCACCTGCCCTCAGTCTGTCTGTCTCTCACAATTTCTAGATTTCATAGATGGGGAGGCAGAGTCACAGAGCAACCAGATGACCTGCCTGAGGTCTCAGAGCCAGTTAGCATTGGACACGAGGCTGCTGGCCGACCCCACACCTGATTCTTAGCTGCTCTCAGTCACCCGGGCAGGTAAGGAAAGTAGGGTCAATAGGGACAGTGAAAGGACCCTGGGTCTCAGGGGGCAGGGCCATGGAAGGACACAGGAAGACTGGAGTCACTGACTTACAGACTGAGGAGGGGCACCAAGGCTCAGATGCTGGGCAGGCTGTGCAGCGAGAAGGGGAACCAAGCGAGACTCAGGGCAGTTCCCTCGGCCTTAGGCGCTTTGCACGTGCTCTTCCCACTCCCTTCACTTGTTTCCTCCTGCTTTTTGCTCTGGGCTCAGCTCCGCTGTCACTGCCTTGTGGGGCAGCCTTCGTGTGAGCTGCAAACAGAATGATGAGGGGCTGAGTGAGGGCTGGTCCCCAGAGAGGGTGTATCAGGGAGTAGAGACTGTGAGAAGCCCTGCCACACACTGGACTCTGATGCTCAAATCAGGTCTGGGGTCTGAGGGTGTCACAGAGGAATTGTGCCTGATACTAGTCAGCAGCACAAAGTTTCTGTGCCCCCCTTGCACCGTGGGCAAGACTCCAGTGCAGGGCTGGCACAGCACAGCAGGGGCAGCAGGGTCTGGAGGCTATAGACGGGTGGACGGGGCAGTGGGTGGGAGCTTCCAAGGGGAGCTTGGTTAAGCATCCAGAAGGAGGGGATGCTACTAAACCTGGGCTCGGCAGGCCACGGCCAAGGCCCAGAAGAGTCCAGTCAAGGAGGGAATCCTGGATGTGTGTGGGGGCCTCCCTGCTCTGCCATGAGCTTGGGTTCCCATCCTGCCCATCCTCCCACCCCAGGAGGAGGTCCCTGGACGTGGTCTTGCTGAGACCCAGGACTGCTGGGGGCTGTGACTTCTCCCACAGCCTCAGGCATCCCAAGAAGGGGTCATGTCCCCCAAGAGCCTAAACATCACCTCCCTGGCTGCAGGTGCCCAACCAGGCTGCCCCAAGTCCAAGGTCTCTGTGACAGAGCATGGCAGACCCGCCACCCTACAGCCAGCAGCTCCCCCACAGGCCTTCAGCAGTACCACCCCCAGGATACCAATGGGTGACTCCCATCTCTCCCCGTGTTTCCCCTCCAGGCATCTCTGAAACTCTCAAAGCACATTTTGGCCCTCAAAATATGTCTCTTCTTGGGGACATGTCCAACTCTCACAGCTCATCAGCAGGCGGAGAATCCCATCACCTTTCCATGACCCACCTGTGACCCCCTCCAGACACACATCAGCTCCCCCGACCCCAGCACCCCAGGCAGGAGTCCCTCCAGAGGTGAAGACCCTCATCTGGGCACCAACACTGGAAATGGACCAGGCTGCATCCGTCCTCTTGGCTTTGTTCCATGAAATAGCCTCTGTCTTCCAGCTAAAGCTTTAAGAACTGGCGGTTTCCTGACACCCAGGACAGAGAGCATTTAGAATAAAAGAAATTGTGTGATTCTTGCAGAGTGATTTTGGTCTCGTGTAAACCCCAGCAGAAATTCCAGAGTCATTTCAGATTCTACCTGAACATGTGCTTCCAGTGGGGAGGGGGCTGACTGGATGGGGTGAGGAGGAGAGGGCCCACGGGACAGTAGGACACACTGGGTCCCAGAGTCATCATTACACAGAGCTGGGGTGGCGGGGGGGCGGTTCTCTTCTGTCTTCATATGTGGCTTCTGGAAGGCTGGCTGGAGCAGTGAAATGTCAGGTGCAGCCCAACAGCACCCTCATGGCTGTGGTCTCTGGGAGCCCCTGCTCACCCATGCCTCAGCCCCTGGCCAATTTCCATGAGCAAGCCTCGAATTAGAAGATGCTCTGTGGGAGGGACATGGGGAGGTGGGCTGGGACCCTCTGCTTCAGGTCCTCAGGCCAGAAGCCAAAGCAGCACCCCAGGGGACCAGGAGCAACTTTCACCCTCAGACACCCACCAACACCCATCGTGAGAGGAGACCTCCTACTCCAAGCAGCTCTCCTGGAAACCAGATTCAAGCACAAAGCAGGGCCATGCTTACCATTCACGACACGCTTCTTCCTGGCTTGGTTGCTGGGGCTGCTTTGTGAGCCATGAGTCTGAGCTCCCCACCAGAGAAGCCCCCACCCCACATTCTTCCCCCAGCCTCTCAGTCCCCCCACCCTCAAATCAAGTGTGCAGAGCAAGCCCCCGGGGCTCCTGGCAACCATCTCCTGCCCTGACCCAAGTCAGCCCATCCCCCATGACTGCCCCTCCCAGGGCCACCAGACATGGGGCAGAAGCCGGGTGGGAACATGTGGTTAGGTCTGCGTACTAGTCCCTGCTGTTCCTCTGTGGGTATCCAGGCTAGGGGTCCTGCCACCCTGGGCATCCCTGACCTGCTGGCCCCCCAGACCCCACGATGTGCTCCAGTTCAGATGGGAGGGAGACCTCGTGCCTGTGCTTGGTGATGCCATGTGCTGCCCCAATGCAGGGGGGCCCACAGCTCTGGACTTGTCCGGGAAACCCTGCCTCTGCAGGGTGGTTCAGACCAAGGAGTCTATGTTTTCACTGTCAAGCCTGCAAGTCTACGGCACTTTATTTGCATGGCAAGGAATGCCCTCTCAGGCCCTGGGTGGAAGCCTGGCGACTAGGACATGGTGCTGATTGTTGTTGTGGGGGCTCACTTTGTGTGTGCATACCTGTGTTCATGTATCTCTGTATGTTTGCAGCTACAAGTGTGTGCACATGTATGTGTGTGCACACATGTGTATATATGGCTTGTATGCCTCACACACTTGTGCACGTGTGTATCTCTCATGTGTGTGCATGTGTTTAAATGTGCATCTGAGTGTGTGTACCCCCCTCAGCCTACAATACCCATACACGTAAGGAGAACCCCCGAGATCCAGGAGGTGACAGGTGAGAGGACCAGGTCTCAGGGTCAGGGGCCACTGGGTCCTCACAAATGCTGGGGCCAGAGTCACAGCCCAGGAGCTAAGTCACTGCAGACGCACCAGCCAAAGGTCACTCGGTCATGCTCTCCAGGCCCATGGCATGGCATGTTCGTAGGTCACTCTCAAGAACAGTGCAGTGATTTACCCCTGGGCTTGCTGTGATTTTGTTGCAGAAATTATGTTTGTTCTGCGTTCTGAAACCTTGACACCTGCCTCTTACCCATCTGTGTTCAGAAAAGTGAGTTGGTTTCCTATGTCCCGCCAAAAGGGCTGGACCACGTGCTGTGAGGTTTGTGTCCCTGTTAACAGGAGCTTGGGGCGTAGAGGGCTGGGAGCGCCTGATGGCTGAGGTCCAGCCCCTCCCTGGACTCCTCAGTGACCGGCCATCACTTCCTGCATGTGTCACCCTCAGACACAGGTGCCTCTGGAGACTCAGGGGTCTGAGCACAACTGGGAGGAGCCTGGCCCATGGAGGCACACAGGCCACGTGTCCGCAATGCCCACGGCTAAGACGCAGCCAAAGTGCCAAATGAAGCAGGTTGGCAGCAAGCAGTGAGCAGGGAGCTGACGATCAGAAGAGGTATCCCAGCTGCTAAGCACACGCTCCAACCTCCAAGCCTGGGTGCAGCAGAGCCTGGATGCTGGCTCTGCCCAACTCAGGCCCAGGGCTCTCCTGGGATCATCCCTGGCATCCCTGCTGGCGGGACACACTTGCCGGTGGGGGTGTTTTGAGCAGAAAGCAAGTTGCACTAAAGTCATAAACATTTTCCATTGTAATCTGTGTTAGTCAGCTCCTCCAGAGAAGCAGAAAGAAAAGTGTGTGTGTGTGTGTGTGTGTGTGTGTGTGTGTGAGGATGTGTGTGTGTTAGGGTGCATGTGTGTGTTTGAGTATGTGTGTGTTGGGGTGTGTGTGTCTTTGTGTGTGTTAAGGTGTATATTAGGGTGTGTGTGTGTGTTAGGGTGTGTGTGTGTGTTAGGGTATATGTGCAGTAGGGTGAGTGTGTGCTAGGGGGTGTGTGTGTATGTTAGGGGGTGTATGTTAGGATATGTGTGTGTGTTAGGGTGTGTGTATGTTAGAGTGTGTGTTAGGGTGCCTGTTAGGGTATATGTGTATTTTAGGGTATGTATGTCTTTGTGTGTGTTAGGGTGTATTTTAGGGTGTGTGTGTGTGTGTGTGTTAGGGTATGTGTATCTTTGTGTGTGTTACGGTGTATGTTAGGGTTTGTGTTAGGGTGTGTGTCGAGAAGGAGACCAGGGAACTGGGCAGCTCAAGCCCAATGGCCATCTGCAGGCAGAACTTCCTCCTGCTGGGGGAAGTCAGCCTTGGTTCTAGTCAGGCCGTCAGCTGATCAGGTGAGGCCCACCACAGTCTGCAGGGCAATTGGCTTCGCTCAGAGTCCACTGACTGAGATGTTGCTCTTATTACAAAACACCATCCCAGCACATCTGGACCCAAGTGGGACCCAGTGTCTGGGCACCGTGGCCTGGTCAAAGGGACACAAGTTCCTTGCTGACACATAGGAAGCAGAAAACGTTCTCTGAGCTCTACAGTCAGCACTGAGCTTCCCAAGAAAACAAAGGCAGCAGTTGACAAGCATGTTGACCAGCCTTGGAGGCCTGGCACCCTGGCCTGGGGCCCTCTGGATGCAGGGTCAGGAAGAGCTTTCCAGACTGCTCAGGAGGATGGTCCCAGCAGGGAGAAGATAGGGGGTGCTTGTCCCTCCCTGGAGAACCTGATGCCTTCTTCCCCAGCTCCCTCCCCAAAACAACCTCCCTGGAATGATGAGAGGAAGGGGTCAAGCCTTTGGAAGCTTGAACCCTGGGCACTGGGCCTGGAGCCATGAGACCAGCCCATAGGAGCAGAGATACCAGGTAAGTGTATCCCTGGTGTGTCTTTCTAGTAGCGGTGAGAACCTTTGGTTTCCAGTGGCCCTTACCCTGCTCCCAACCCTGCAGCCTTCATGACACACACCAACGTCTGTCTGAACAGCTGGGAAGGAAAAGCAAAGCATGACCTGGAAACCGCCCTGGGAAGGTATTAATACATCTGCCTGCTCCAGGCCCACAAGCCCCCTCCAGGAGAATTCAAAAGTGGTCCACAGAACCTGCCAGCATTGCTGTATCACCAGGGATGCCCAAGATGCTGACCAGAGTAACATAGGGAGAGTGGGCCAGGCCCTGGCCCGAGAGCCTGGGGTGGCCACTCTATGATGGTGGCTGGGCCCAGGGCCAGGGTTCTCTGTCAAGGGATGTGCCTGGATCCAAACTGTGCCCTCCTCCCAGTCTTTCCCAGGGCTTCCCCAGGTCCTCTGTCACCTCCGCCCACCCACCCACCACTCCCAGCCCAGGAGCCTCATCTCTGGTTGCAAGGCTGGCATGGGTGCATTCCTGCTTCCTGCACACAGCTGCTGGTCTGGGAGGGTCCTGGGTTCTGGGCGCCCCTCTTTCTGCTAGAAGAGGACAGAGGTTGCTTGGCTCCCTTGCCCCCACTCTGAGGGGGGCTGCACTTGGCTCTGAGCATGGAGGCAGAGGAGAGTTTGTGGAGACATAGTAGCCTTGGGCCTGCTTGGAGCTGAGATGCCAGGGCTCCCGCCAGGACAGGGGCTCTGATGGGGATTTGCTGCTACCCCCCAGGGCTCCCTGCTGAGCTTAGGTCATCAGGTGGGGAGTGACACGAGGCAGGAGTAATGCGGGGCAGGAGCCACATTGGCCAAAGTCTCTGCCGCCCACCAGATCCCCACAGACCCAGAGCAACTCTGGCATAGGTCAAGGGTGTCCTGTTCCCGGCTTCCCTGGGGCCTGTGAAACGAACCTCTCAGGGACTCAGGGGTTTTTCTGGTTAAGCGCCTTACCACCCGCATGCACAGGCTGCAGCCAGTATTTTCAGGTCTTTATAGTCTTCCTTTCCACTTTCTGATTGATGCTCCTGTGGATGAGTTTCATGTGAAGTGTTCTCCAAGCCTCTGTGAGATAAAAGGCCTGCCCTCTCTGGCGGGATGGAGTGTCTCCTTCCTCCCTCATCTGTCTTCATAAAGCCCCACTTCCTGGCCCAGCCAGCCTCCCGTGTGGGCGGAGGGCGGGGGCTGCACTTGTGGCCGGGACCACCTTAGCCTGCTGGCAGGACTCCAGCCTGGGGTGGGGGCCAGGCGGCTGGTAGCACCCAAGGAGTCCTGTGTTCCCCCACATTCCCCCTCTTCCTGCAGACCCTGCAGGGCGCCGCCCTTCCATCCCCAGGCTCGGGCAATACCTCACCTGGTTCTGTGGCTCCTATTGCCCATCTCAGGCTTGGAAACACATTGACCAGAAGGCGGGAGCTCCCTCTATAGTAAGGGCCCAAGACAAGGGTGCTTCCTCTTGTCTGCCCTTCCTGCCTGGCCTTCCTCTCCATCCTCACTTGAAGCCTGGACCGCTCCCCCCATTAGTGGGCATTAGTCTAGGCATTCCCCCCACTTAGTGGCCCATTAAGGGGCATCCTCCCTGTTCCAGGCCTTTACCAGTCTTCGGTCACCTCGGGGAGGGCAGGGTCCCTGTCTTCCCCAAGTCACAGGTGACCCAGACCCTCCACAGTGGATTTCCAGTAACAACCAGTCTGTGAACCTGGGTCAGGGCTGCCCTGGCTCCTGTCAGAACCTCTAGGGCCCTCCTGGCCCAGCACAAAGCCGCTGCTGGACAAATAAGTGTTAAGTGAATAGACTGGGCACAAAGCATCCCTGGGGCACAGAGAAAGGGAGGCAGAAACCTCTCTATCCGACGCCCTCAACACACATGCAGGGTTTGTGGGTGAAAAGTCCCAGTCTAGCAGGGAGAGGGGAGAAGACTCTGGAAGCCCCACCCCCATCCCCCCCAGGGTGTTGGGGTGGCCCTGGGGCTAGGCTGGCCTCTACCAGACCCCACAGCACAGGCCTGTCACAGGGAGGCTGTGATCCATGTCCAGCCCCCAGCCTGCCTCCCCAGCTCCCTTTAATAGGACCCAACAATTTCACACTCTGGAGCCCGGACGGTGCTTGTTTTGGCTGCCCGAGCGGCCCATCCTCGCCGACCCCGGGTTGCATAACTGGGAGGTATCCGCTTACTCTCACTGACGCCTGTCAGCGAGGCCCGAACAGGGGCCTCGGTGGGCGGACCAGCCTCCAATGCTCCCTTCGTGCCAGGCGTGNTGCGTTATAGACACAACGCAGTTCCCTACCACATGAAGTCTAAATTCTAACGGTTCTGTTTTCATCATAGCAAGGAGGTGCTCAGCCACTCTTTGGCAAGGGCAGAATATTTACTGCCACATCTGCTTTGGGTCATGGCTGCCTTGGGTCTTTCAACACCATCCTCATCACTGTTACCTTGAACACCATCACTGTTACTGCCCTCTTGAACCTCACGTACCAATGGACTGGTTCAAACTTGAGAAAGGAGTATGTCAAGTCTCTGTATTGTCACTCTGCTTATTTAACTTCTATGTAGAGTATCTCATGAGAAATGCCAGGCTGGATGAAGCACAAGCTGGACTCAAGTTGCTGGGAGAAATAACAATAGCCTCAGATATGCATATGACACCACCCTTATGGCAGAAAGTGAAGAACTAAAGAGTCTCTTGATGAAGGTGAAAGAGGGGAGTGAAATAGCTGGCTTAAAGCTCAACATTCAAAAAACTGAATGGCATTTTTTTTTTTTTTTAAAGATCATGGCATCCAGTCCCATCACTTCATGGCAAATAGATAGGGAAACAGTGGAAACAGTGACACATTTTATTTTCTTGGGCTTCAAAATCACTGCAGATGGTGATTGCAGCCATGAAATTAAAGGATGCTTGTTGCTTGGAAGAAAAGCTATGATCAACATAGACAGCATATTAAAAAGTAGAGACATTACTTTGCTCACAAAGGTCCATCTAGTCAAAGTTATGGTTTTCTAGTAGTCATGTAAGGATGTGAGAGTTCAACCATAAAGAAAGCTGAAAACCGAAGAATTGATGCTTTTGAACTGTGTGTTGGAGTAGACTCTAGAGAATCCCTTGGACTGCAAGGGGATGAAACCAGTCAATCCTAAAAGAAATCAGTCCTGAATAATCATTGGAAGGACTGATGCTTAAGCTGAAGCTCCAATAGTTTGGCCACCGATGCGAAGAACCAACTCCTTAGAAAAGACCCTGATGCTGGGAAAGATTGAAGGCAGGAGGAGAAGGGGATGACAGACGATGAGAAGGTTGGATGGCATCACTGACTGAAGGGACACTAGTGAGGAAGCTCTGGGAGATCATAAAGGATAGGGAAGTCTGGGGCACTGCACTCCATGGGGTTGAAAAAAGTTGGACATGACTGAGTGAGCAAAAATAACAACAACCCTGTTTTATAGATGATAAAAGTTATATGTATATGATGACTACTGAATCCATTATATATGGTTATACTTTATTTGAATATTCATTTTAAAAGCTTGAAACATGTTGTTGTATTTCCTTAGGGATTCTTAGGTTTTCTGGGTGGAAATTTACTTGTTGCTCAATTGTGGGTCCTGCTTAAACCAGGATCTAGGGAAATAGATGAGTTGTGCCCTTAAGGATGCCCCCTGTGCTCCCGAGGGCAGACAGTTATGCATCCTTCTTTCTTTGTTTCCACCTTAGTTCTCTGTCTTCCTGCAGGAACCACAGTCTCAGGGGTAATCTGTGCCCTTCTGCTCCTTTGACAGAAATCTCCATTAAGTTTCTTTTCTCCTAAGAAGAGCTCCACAATTCAAACCCTCGCTCATCTTCCCTCTCATCTCTTCCCATCACATCTCGTATCTAATCAATTACCACCACTCAGACAGCTGTCACGGGGAGTGCTGAAGCCTGTGAGCCTTCTGCTGCAGCCTGCTAGAGGGTGAGATACCTTAATGTGTTACTTAGTCTCAGAGGCATCAGGGAACAGAAAGGTAATTTTCTACAGTGATGCCTTTGGCATCAACCACAGGCAGACAGGAGAAACTTGTGGGTCAGGGTAGGAGGTTTACTCTTTTGTGTATCCTTCAGACTTGTCCAGTATAAGGCAGGACGGGCTCTTTTTTTTTATTCTTGCATGTGTGTGTGATTTAACGATATCACTTTATCTTCTAATCCCATTAGACGTACTGACACAAAGAATACATAGCAACAGATGAATGAGTAAGCAAAATGTGATCTGTCCTAGCAATGGAATACATACACAAGCTATGACATGGATGAACCTTGAAGACAGTGCTCTGTGGGGTAAACCAGCGACTAGAGGACAAATACTGTATATGAGGCACCTGCTGCTGCTGCTAAGTCGCTTCAGTCGTGTCCGACTCTGTGCGACCCCAGAGACGGCAGCCCACCAGGCTCCCCCGTCCCTGGGATTCTCCAGGCAAGAACTCTGGAGTGGGTTGCCATTTCCTTCTCCAATGCATGAAAGTGAAAATGAAAGTGAAGTCACTCAGTCATGTCCGACTCTTCGTGACCCCATGGACTGCAGCCCACCAGGCTCCTCCGTCCATGGGATTCTCCAGGGAAGAGTACTGGAGTGGGGTGCCGTCACCTTCTCCAGAGGCACGTAGCCAAGCAAATTCAAACAAACAGGAAGCCAAATGGTGGTTGGAAGTGAGTGTTTCATGAGGACAGATTTCAAATGGCGAAGATAAAAACGTTCTGGAGAGGGGCAGTGGTGAGGGCTCCAAGATAAAGTAAATAGATTTAATGCTACAAAAATGGTTAAGATGTTGTATATTTTTGTTATATATATTTTTGCTGCAGTCAAAATAAAACAGGAAGGGCAGGAGTCCTCAGCTGAAAGAAGAGCAGTGCAGGAGGAGCACGTATTCATTCCTCACAGTGGACAGGACACCTCCTTGGGATGACCCTGAGGAGCTCACTTTCCTGGAACAAGTACCGTTTCTTTCCTGGTGACTCTAGCCAGCGCTGCTTTTACAGATGGCTTTCTGCATGTCTTAAGGAGTCTGAGCACAGAGTTCCTCCTTAGCTGGGAAGTGGCCGTGACTCTGAAGCTTTGCCCAGCCCAGGTTTTGTCTGAGCAGGAGAGCTGGACATCTGATGGGGGAGGACTTGCAGGCAGGAGACACACTGAGGAGTCCTTGTGCCTCTCACAGGGCTGACGGTGATTGATTTGGGGGATTGCTAAGTCCACCCCAATAGTAGAGTGTGCGTGGGGTACAATCTCCATTATTGGAGCATCCGAAGGACGCTTTGAAGCATTGCTGGCAGTTTTTGACAGACTGTATCTGCTATTAAATGAGCTCTAATTTGGCTGAGTCCTGAACATGTTGCAATATGCCTCTGCTCCAAAAGACTTTTCTGGATTTTTGCCGTTTCCCAGAATGTATATAAAGAGATGGCTATTCCCTAAAGAGCATCCCTCCTTAACATATATAGAACACATAATTACCAACTGGAAAGCTAGAGTTTTTCTTTTAGTCTCTCAGTCATGTCTGATTCTTTGTGACCCCATGGACACAAAGTCCCGCCAGGCTCCTCTGTCCATGCGATTCTCCAAGCAAGAATTCTGGAGTGGGTTGCCATTTCCTATTCCAGGGGATCTTCCTGGACCAGGGATCGAACCCAGGTCTCTTGCATCTCCTGCATTGGCAGATGAGTTCTTTATCACTAGCACCATCTGAGAGGCTCCACTGGGGTCCATCACACTCCAAAACTGCTACTAAAGCCGGCGAATCCTTCCTAGACCCCTTCACCTGCCCTCTCTGCATCCTGAGCATGTGGTCCTCTCGGGCTCTCAGCCCCTGCACACTCGCATGGTCTGCTGTCTACACCTGTGCTACCCCTTCTCCTCGTGTTTGCAGCTTCACCTTTCTGCACTCAGATACTAAATGTTCGCGCTTCTTGGTGGCTGCCCAAGGACCTCTATTCTTTTACTTTTTTAATGAAACATTTATTAAGCCCTTAGCCTGTGCCAGGCATAACAACAGTCAATAATAAAGTCATGGACAGTTGTTGAGTGCTCACCTGGACCAGGTGCTATAGCACGATGCAGATTTAACAACATAAAGTGGAAATAAGAGCTGACATTTACTAAGTGGTTACTATATGTTGAGCTTTGTTATATGATTTTAATAATAACAAAATAATAAGAAACTGGCAGCTGCTACTGCTGTGTACCAGGCCCTCCTGTAGCCCCAAAGTACATGCGTTATCCTACTGAGCTTTCCCAATGACTTTATTTTATTATAGTTAAAGTTTTTAATTTTATTGAAGGATAGTTGATTTACAGTATTGTGTTAATTTCTTCTGTGCAGCAAAGTGGCTCAGTTATACATATACATACATATATATATATATGTGTGTGTGTGTGTGTGTGTATATATATATGTTCTTCATATTCTTTTCCATTACGGTTTGTTGCAAGATGTTAGATATGGTTCCCTGTGCTATAGAGCAGGACCTTGTTGTTTACAGGACGTATTTTCCATTTCCACAAATTCCTGAATGATCTCAGGCATGTCTGTCATTTCAGTAATAACCATTCCCCATAACTCCCCAAACTGCCTTTATATCCCAGGCCTTTATCCTAAGTGAAAAGTGTTAGTCGCTCAGTTGTGTCCGATTCTTTATGATCCCATAGACTGTAGCCCACCAGACTCCTCTGTCCATGGAATTTCCCAGGCAAGAATACTGGAGTGGGTTGCTATGCCCTTCTCCAAGGGGTCTTCCCCACCCATGGTCGAACCCAGGTCTCCTGCATTGCAGGAGGATTCTTTACTGTCTGAGCCGCTTGGGAAGTTTTTCCTTTTTCCTAAGTTCCTGATCAAATGAGCCACCTTGGCCCATGAGACAACTCCCTCTGGCTGCTCTGTGGGCATCTCAAACTCAAGTGTGTTCAAAATGAAAATGAATGCCCTGCCTCCCAAACCTGTTTCACCTTCTAGAATCTCTACCTCAGGTACATGACAGGTTGTCCAAGCCAGAAGCCTGGGCGTCTCCTCTGACTGCTGTCAATCACTCTCTCACTCCCCACATCCAATCCCCACAACAATGCTCATGTTGTTTCTAGAAGCATCTCTTACATGCATCTAGCTCTTTCCATTTCCACAGCAACCAACCCTTCCTGCCACCTTGGACCTGATGACTGTGACAGTTCCTGACTGTAGCTGCAGACATAAACCTTCCCAATGCTCTCCTCTCTGCAGCTAGAACAGTCTACTGGTGACAACTGAGAGGAATGGGATGGGTGGGAGGGAGGGAGGCTCCAGAGAGGTGGGGGGCATATGTACACTTGCGGCTGATTCACATTGTTGTGCAGCAAAAACCAGGGCAACATTGTAAAGCAACTATCCTCCAATTATAAATAAATTAAAAATATTAAAAAAAGAAAATGCAAATGTGTTCATGTCTCAATGTGCTTGAACCCTCCAAAGCCACCCTGCCCGCACCTTACTCTCTGGTGCCCTTCTTGCTTCTAGAACTCGGCCCTGTGATTGGGGACTGGCTGCAGCCCAGGCCCCGAGGCCTATCCTGCTCCTTCATGTTCTTTCTCTCCCTGTGTTTCAGTAACTGCTAAGTGAAGTATTTATCCTTAGACTTTCTCCCTGCCTGGGCAACCCAGCCACATCTGCCCCCATCCTTTGTTGACCAAGCCAACTCTTGGTTATTCCTCCATCAGGACCAGCTTCAACCCCTTTCTGAAGTTGTCCCCAGCTGCACCAGTGATGCGCTTCCTACTCACCTGTCTGTGATGCCTGCCTAGCTCACCAAGGTCTCTCCACATGCTGCCCTCCTCTAGTGTCAGCTCTAGTCTGTCACCATGTCTTGTCCTCTGACCCTGGTGATTAGCACATCACAGGCATTTAGCAAGTATCTATTCCGTGAAGGAATAAAAAGGCAGGGTTGTGAGAATTACATGGGACACTGACTGCATGTGGCTTATACTCAGCTCATACAAAAACAGGTGAAAGTGAAAGCAAAACTGTTAGTTGCTCAGTCATGTCTGATTCTTTGCAACCCCACTGACTGTAGCCCAGTCAGGTTGCTGGGTTTTCCCAGGCAGGCTTCTCTATCCATGGGATTCTCCAGGGAAGAATACTGGAGCGGGTTGCCATGCCCTTCTCCAGGAGATCTTCCCGACCTAGGGATCAAACTTGGGTCTCCTGAATTGCAAGCAGATTCTTTACCATCTTAACCACCAGGGAAGCTCCCAGACAAGTAGCTGGACTATTTTAGAGTCTTCGTATGACATCGGGTAGGACTTGTCCTTCTGCGTTTGACTTATTTTACTCTGCATAATGTTCTGTGGGTTCATCTATTTTGGCACATATGGTAGGATTTCCTTCTTTTTTTAAGGCTCAGAGTAGAATGGTGGTCTCCAGAGGAGTGGAAGGAGGGTATATGGGGGTTATAGTCAAAGGTATGGCTCAGATTGTAAAGAATCTGCCTGCAATGCAGGAGACCTGGGTTTGATCCCTGGGTCAGGAAGATCCCCTGGAGGAGGAAATGACAGCCTCAGTTCAGTTCAGTCCAGTATTATTGCCTGGAGAACACCATGGACAGAGTTGCCTGGTGGGCTATAGTCTACGGGATTGCAAAGAGTTGGACATGACTGAACCACTAACACTTTCATTTCACTTCACTTCAAAGGTATATGATATCTCTTATATGCAAGAGTCTGAAATAAATGATACAAATGAACTTATTTACAATACAGAAATAGCTGCACAGACTTAGAGAATGACCAATGGTTACCAGGGGGAGGAGTTGGTGAGGAGATGGGTAGACTGCGAGTTTGGGATGGACATGTACACACTGCTATATTTAAAATAGATAACCAACAAGGCCCTACTGTATAGCACAGGGAACTCTGTTACATATACTGTAAGAACCTAAATTTGAAAGAGTTTGGAAAAAGAATAGATGCAAAGTGTGTGTATAGGTGAATCACTTTGCTGTATACCTGAAACTAACAAAACATGGTTAATCAACTGTCCCCCAGTATAAAATAAAAAATGCACAAAGTTTTGGTTACACAAGATGAATGAGTCTCAGAGCTCCACTGAACAGCCCTTAGTTAATGATTCGGTAGTGTTTACTTAAACGTTTGCTAAGAGGGTAGATTTTATGTGAAGTACTGTACTCTTGCCTGGAAAATCCCCTGGACAGAGGAGCCTGGTAGACTGCAGTCCATGGGGTCGATAAGAGTTGGACACGACTGAACGACTTCACTTTCACTTTTCAGTTTCATGCATTGGAGAAGGAAATGGCAACCCACTCCAGTGTTCTTGCCTGGGGAATCCAAGGGACAGAGGAGCCTAGTGGGCTACTATCTATGGGGTCGCACAGAGTAGGACATGACTGAAGTGACTTAGCAGCAGCAGCAAGAGGGCAAGAGGAAACCTTTGAAAATGGTGGGTGTGTTCATGACATTGATTATACTGATGGGCTTGTGTGTGTATTGTTTATCTCCAAACGTGAAGGTGTATATTAAATATGTACAGCTTTTTTGTAAGTTGAGTCTGCCTCAGTCAAATTTGTTACAAACAGGTCATGGTATTGTTACCATGAAGAGTGGTGACAGCAAGCCCCAGGGTCTGGATGCGGGGCCATCCGGCCCTTGGTGTTCAGCGGGTAAGTGAAGGTTGCAGAAGGACTGAGTTTCTTGGGGCTGCTTCTCTAAGAGAAGAGTCAGGGCCTGCGGTAGCTCCATTGCCCTGATGATGTGGTTTAGCTCATAGCTGGACGCAGTTCCTTGTCCCTCATGGGAAATGTCACCTTGCTTTACATCAAAGTGTGTGCCAGCCATTGCTCAGGGTGACACTGGGGCCTTGCAGGCATGGGTGCTGGGAAGGGGCCCCATCCTCAGAGAAGGCTGTCTCAGGCTCCAGTGAAGCGCTGACCTTCTTACCCTCAGATGACTGTGAGGCCAGTGGGAGGCTGGGACAGCTGGAGCCACTGAATCAGGAAGGCTGACATTCACTTTTAGGAAATTTAAAGACACGTTGTAGGACATTGTTTAAAGATACCCCACAATTCTGTTTGGTTGACTAGTAGAAATAATTCTCCCTGATCTTGGACAGATGTCTTACATTTTCTCACTCTCAGTTTCCTCATCTGTAGTGTGTGCTAAGTCACTACAAGCGTGTCCGACTCATTGTGACCCCATGGACTGTAGCCCACCAGGCTCCTCTGTCCATGGGATTCTCCAGACAAGTATACTGGAGTGAGTTGCCATTTCCTTCTCCAGGGGATCTTCCTGACCCAGAGATCAAACCCCTGTCTCCAGTATTGGCAAGTGAAGTCACTCAGTCGTGTCTGACTCTTTGCAACCGTGGACTGTAGCCTACCAGGCTCCTCCGTCCATGAGATTCTCCAGGCAAGAATATTGGAGTGGGTTGCCATTTCCTTCTCCAGGGGATCTTCCCGACCCAGGGATCAAACCCGGGTTTCCCCAATTGGAGGCAGACGCTTTAACCTCTGAGCCACCAGGGAAGCTTGTATTGGCAGGTGAATTCTTTACCATGGAGCCACCTGGGAAGCCCCACAAGAGACCAGCACTGACTCAAAAGCTGTGCAGCAAGAAACAGCCTGGCTCCACATCCAGCAGTAAAAGACATGCAGGGAAACATCGTGAAGGAAGCCCAGCGCAGGGACTTGGGGCTGGGCCTTGGCTGCATTTCTCTCTGAGCCCTGAGTTCTCATAACTCTCAAAGAGAAATGCTGAACCCTGGGAGAAGCAGATGCAAGTTTGGCATCATGTGTCTGCTTAGATGCTGAAATTCTACATTTAGCTAGCTCTTTTCCTTGCTTAGATGTGTGGCTGTTTTATTTTCACCAATGTTGATTTGTGTTATCTTACTGCAAGCTTTATTTTCTTGGGCTCCAAAATCACTGTGGATGGTGAATACAGCCATGAAATTAAAAGAGGCTTGCTCCTTGGGAGAAAAATTATGACAAAACTTAGACAGCATATTGAAAAAGCAGAAACATTAAGTTGCTGACAAAGATCCATATAGTCATAACTATGGTTTTTCCAGTAGTCAGGTATGGATGTGAGAGTTGGACCATAAAGAAGGCTGAGCACCAAAGAATCATGCTTTTGAACTGTGGTGTTGGAGAAAACTCTTGAGAGTCCCTTGGGCTGTAATGAGATCAAACCAGTCAATCCTTAGGGATATCAGCCCTGAATATTCATTGGAAGGACTGATGCTGAAGCTCCAATACTTGGCCACCTGATGCAAAGAGCCGACTCATTGGAAAAGACCTTGACTCTTGGAAAGATTGAGGGCAGAGAGGGCTACAGAGGATGAGGTTGTTCGATGGCATAACTGACTTTATGGACATGAGCTTGAGCAAACTCCAGGAAATAGTGAAGGACAGGGAAGCCTGGCATACTGCAATCCACAGGGTCACAAAGAGCTGGACACAAGTAAGTGACTGAACAACAACTGCAAGCTTATTCTATGAAAGACTGCCTAGGAGGTACACGATCATGTGGAATCCGCCCGTTTATCTCTGGCCTTCAGCAAATACGTTTCTGCCCTCCTCTGCTTCTGTGTTTTCAGTTTTCTTCATTGTTTTACCTTCTTATATAAAATTTAAAAAAAATTTGTTAGACACATAATTTAAACATAAATTTAGATATGTAAATTAAATATATCATTGTTCTAGTTCAAACAACTATTCTGATAAATTAGAACCAATTCATGTTTAAGTAAAATTTTGAGTTTCCCACCCAATCCTAAACCACTTATTCTCTTATCTCCAGATTCCCTCATGAGCTTTCACTTCCCTTCAACCAAAGTCATGTTTGACTACTTCTTTCTTTCTCTTCCTCTTTCTTCCTCTGCTAGCTACCTATTTATGCACTTATCTACATGGACAATTTTCTGTCATTAATTCAATATTGTAATCACCTTTCAGCATCATTGCATACACATCATTTTGAAGACAATTGCATTTTTGCTCACAAAACTAATGTAACTTATTTCCATTGTTAGTATTGCTTTTAACGGTTACGAAGCTTCAATGAATAACCTCATATACCATATCTTTGCTCACTCACTTATACTGCTGTTTCTCTAGCTTGGGAATGGCTTTACTCTAACAGAGAACATGCAGAGTTAAAAATTTGGAATAGAAACATTTTTCCTCCGTCTAACCTGGGCTGGTGTGATCTTCCTTCTCAGGAGAAGTGGACAGAAAATTTTGAATCGCATTTTCCCCAGAGAGAGACTTCTGAGGGTTCCAACTCTGTAGGGATCTCAGTTTTTTGCTCATCACTTCACAAGGTCAAAAGGTTACATCTCTTGGCTCAGCTTGAGTTTAGTCCCTAGGCTCCAATTCCTGGGCTATAAGCTGTATCCATTGCCCCTACTGGCTACTCACTTTACTAATCTGCTTAGAATTTCCCTTCATTTCTGTCACCTGGAAACTTCTCCTTTGAGATTGTTGTGTATTTAAAACAAAGAATTTTTTTTATTATATTTTATACAGAATTTCTCTTTGCTTTTGTACAGCATGTGGTAGAACTATACTATAACTCTTCTATTTTGACAGGCTACAGTCAATACCAGACCACCTGACCTGCCTCTTGAGAAATCTGTATGCAGATCAGGAAGCAACAGTTAGAACTGGACATGGAACAGCAGACTGGTTCCAAATAGGGAAAGGAAAACATCAAGGCTGTATATTGTCACCCTGCTTATTTAACATATGTAGAGTGCATCATGAGAAACACTGGTCTGGATGAAGCACAAGCTGGAATCAAGATTGCTGGGAGAAATATCAATAACCTCAGATATGCAGATGACACCACCCTTACGGCAGAAAGTGAAGAAAAACTAAAGAGCCTCTTGATGAAAGTGAACGAGGAGAGTGAAAAAGTTGGCTTAAAATTCAGCATTCAAAAAACAAAGATCATGGCATCCAGTTCCATCACTTCATGTCAAATAAATGGGGAAACAGTGGAAAAAGTCACTGACTTTATTTTGGGGGGCTCCAAAATCCCTGCAGATGGTGACTGCAGCCATGAAATTAAAAGATGCTTGCTCCTTGGAAGAAAAGTTATGACAAACCTAGATAGCATATTAAAAAGCAGAGACATTACCTTGCCAACAAACGTCCATCTAGTCAAAACTATGGTTTTTCCAGTAGTCATGTATTGATGTGAGAGTTGGACTATAATGAAAGCTGAGCAATGAAGAATTGATGCTTTTGAACTGTGGTGTTGGAGAAGACTCTTGAGAGTCCCTTGGACAGCAAAGAGATCCAGCCAGTCCATCCTAAAGGAAATCAGTCCTGAATATTCATTGGAAGGACTGATGCTGAAGCTGAAGTTCCAATACTTTGGTCACCTGATGCAAAGAACTGACTCATTGGAAAAGACCCTGATGCTGGGAAAGATTAAAGGTGGGAGGAGAAGGGGACAGAGGAAGATATGGTTGGATAGCACCACCGACTCATGGACATGAGTTTGAGTGAATTCTGGGAGTTGGTGATGGACAGGGAGGCCTGGTGTGCTGCAGTCCATGGGGTTGCAAAGAGTCAGACATGACTGAGTGACTGAACTGAACTAAACTGAACAGTCAATAGCCGAATAAGACTCTTGAGAGTCCCTTGGATAGCAAGGAGATCAAAGCAGTCAATCCCAAAGGAAATCAACCCTGAATATTCATTGGAAGGACTGATGGTGAAGCTGAAGCTCCAATACCTTGGCCACCTGATACGAAAAGTTGAATCATTGGAAAAGACCCTGATACTTGAAAATTTTGAGGGAAGGAGGAGAAGAGGGTGACAGAGGCTGAGATGGTTGGATGGACATGACTCAATGGACGAGAGTTTGAACAAACTTTGGGAGATAGTGATGGACAGGGACGACTGGTGGTGTTGCAAAGAATCTGAAATGAAAGCATGCACGAGTATCATCCTTAATGTTATGTATGCAAGTCAAACTTGCTAGAGATTAGACTGTTTTACTGGTCTTTGTGAAGAATTAGCCTTTGCTTTTATTGATTAACCTGCTAACTTTTAAAGGGAGTGTTATTTTTCTCTAATTATCTCTGCTAATTCTTCCCTTTAGATTTACTTAATGTTTAGTTGTTTTGACTTCTTTAGTTGAATGCCTGCCACATTTATTTTCATTCTCTATAGTTTTCCAATAAAGCCATAATTGTTCTTTGAATTACTGATTTTCTACATCTTATTGGTGTTGATAACTAGTGTTCACATGGCAATTTCCTTTTTACCATGGGAACTATTCAGCAAACTGCTCTTAAGATTGCCAATTGACTAGACTCTTTGGGGGTGTTCATTTAGAGTATTTGACATTGTGATCAGAAGTCATGCTAATGTAAGATTTCTACTGTTTGGAAAATAGCGAAATTTCTTTTTTTTTTGTAGACAATTTTTCTTTTTGATGTGAGGGAAAAAAGATGGAGAAAGTAGACTCAGTAAAGGGGGAATCTATGGAAAGAAGAACAGAAAGCCCTGAGAAGACAAGCACATCAGGTTCACCTCCTGGTGGGCACTGGCACTGGCAGGTGTGGAGAGAGAATTTCCAGAAGGAAATTTATCCCACAAACTCAAATGTCAGTGTCATTGCAGGAAGTGAGGGAAAGCCCAGGGCTCAACTCTTTCCTTCTCACTCATTTCTTCTGAGCTACAAGTTCTCAGTTCACCCCAGTGTTTCCTGGTACTGGACACTGTAGGTGGGTACAGATTGCAGTCAGGTGAAGGACTGGCACCTGCTTTTTCCGGGTACATGCTTTTTCCAGGGTCACTTTCCCCACTGTGTTCCCAGTCTTGTTGTAGTTGGAAGACTGAAGAGCCAGGAACTAAACATTCATGCAACACAAACCCACGTTGCAGGCACTGTGTGTGCTGAGCTGGACTCTGTCAGTTGCTATGTGCTGCATCTTAACACAGCAGCAAGTGATGCTTTTCATGGACATCAAGGCTCTGTAGCTTTCTGAAGGTCGGGAATAAGTCCAGCATAGACTCAAAGAGACAGCATGGTGTCACGGAAATCTTGAGAGTCAGACCAGCTTGGGCTCCCATGCACATCCACTGTGCATTAGCAGTGTGACCTGCTGAGAGTCCTGACCTGGTTTTCCACATGTAAGGAGCTGAAACTCATAGAATGTATGCAAGGAGTCCATGGCCTGGCTTGTGGGAGGACTCTTAGCACCTTCTTAGCAGCATCAACGTTGACTCTCTTGACAGATGAGTCCCCCTGACCTCTCTGTAACACCCAGAACTTGTGGCAGTCCTGTCTTCTGGAAGAGCTCTTGCAATCAGGCCACTCTTTCCTGTCCTTACAGCTGCTTTTCCTGTGCCCTTGCCAGCACTGCCAGCTCCTCAGTCTTCTAAAGGCACACTCTGTCGAAGATTCGCCCAGGTCCTCCTCCCTTCCCCTCCAGGCTCTCCTCTCCACTCTTCTTTCCCATTGTGTTGGGGGGACTCCTAAAATGATATCTGTCATTCAGATTTGCCCCGAGATCCAACACCTCATTTCCAATTTCCTTTTGGCGACTCCATCCTGCAGGCGGGGACAAGCCTCCACCTGCCTACCTGGGCTGGAAACCTCTGAGTCAGATGTGCATGACCTCTTCCTCCTCATGTGTTTCACAGTCACTCAACTGTTCCATGCTGTCAGGCCTCGTTCTGCAGCTGCTCACGTTAGCCGTGGCATCTGCCATCTCTTTTCTACTCCTGTTAGCATGTCTGCGATTCAGGCCCTCGGTACCTTGCAGGTGGACCCAGGCAACCACCTTCTCATCGTCACCTCCAGGTTTCTCCCTTTCTTCCATCCCAACTCACTGTGGTCAGGTGAATCTTTATGAAATATGGCTCTGATTTCATCAGTTCCTTGCTCATGTGTTTTTAGTGGGTTCCTATTGCCTACAAAAAAATCCAAACAAACAAACAAAACAAAAAAAACAACAAAAAAACCCACGCCATATCCCATAGCCTCCTATTCAGGTATTCTGGATTGAAACCCCTCTGCTGAGTCCAAGCCTCTCTACCATTACTTTCTTCCAGTGTCTGATTCCAGCTTCAGACTCCTTGTTCTCTCCAACCATCTCAAGCCCCTTTCACTATGCCCTGGTCCTCACCCTTCTGTCAATCTAGCATCCTTCCCCCAGCTCTCCACTTTCTTCACTCTCTCCCTTCCTCCAGTAAGTCACTCTCCAGTTACCCCTCATGGAGAGATCTCCTTCCTTGGGTCCTGCACAGAATTCATCTTGCACTTCATGGAAGATGTCAGATTGTAGAGAAAAGATGATGCACTTGGAAGCTGGTCATATTTAGGTTTTTTAAAATTAATTTTTTTGGAGTATTTACAATTTTGTGTTAGTTTCAGGTGTATTGCTGTTGCTGCTGCTGCTGCTGCTGAGGCTGCTGCTGCTGCTAAGTCACTTCAGTCGTGCGACTCTGTGCGACCCCATAGACAGCAGCCCACCAGGCTCTTCCGTCCCTGGGATTCTCCAGGCAAGAATACTGGAGTGGGTTGCCATTTCCTTCTCCAATGCATGCATGCATGCTAAGTCGCTTCAGTCATGTCGGACTCTGTGAGACCCCATGGACAGCAGCCCACCAGGCTCCTCTGTCCACGGGATGCTCCAGGCAAGAGCTCTGGAGTGGGTTGCCATTTCCTTCTCGTATAGCACAGTGAATTAGCTATGCATATACATACATCCACTCTTTTTAAGATTCTATTCCCATAGAGATCACTGCAGAGTACTGAATCGAGCTCCCTATGTTACACAGTAGGCTCTTATTAGCTATCCATTTTATATATAGTAGTGTGTATATGTCAATCCCAATCCCCCAATTTATCCCTCTCCCAACTTTCCTCCTTGGTAATCATAAGTTTCTTTTCTACATCTGCGAATCTATTTCTGTTTAATAAATGGATTTATTTGTACCATATTTAGTTTTGTAACCCAACTTTGCCATTCTTATCTGTGGGAACTTAGGAAAGTTGCTTTTCTTCACTGAATCTATTTATTCACTAACAAAACACTGTTATTTCACAGTGTTGTTGAAGGAATGAAAGAAGGTAATGAAAGGAATGAAAGAGTACCCAGCATGTTAGTTTCTTTCCCTCATGGAATCTTTTATTTCTTACTTGACATTGTCATTCAAAGATATCCTGGTCTCCTCTAAATCAAAGTACGCATGCAAATAGTTTATTCCACCGCTCGCCACATGCTCAATAAACACAAATTGCTTTGTTGTGGATTTTGCTATTGCTGGAATATAAGCTCTGTAACTGTGAAGGTTGCCCTTTATTTCCTATGGCTAAATTAGAGAAAAATTAAACCTTACTTGAAAAAGAGAAAACTTTGGTAATGGTCATGTATGCATTGATATTTTAAAATTTGAATATTTGTATTTGAATTTCTAACCTTAACTCTGCCTAAAGTTCTTGAAGTCTATTTTCCTCACAAGTCACTGGGGATGATAATGAGCCCAAGTTCACCTATATCATCATAGCATGAAACCATAGATAGGTCATTATCAAAGAGTGATTGAGTGTTTTGCTAGAATTACATAATTACACAATAGTCATGAATTATATGAATGGAAATGTCAATGTTTGTAAGTACAAAGATGTTTCTCCCTGCTAATATTTCTCATTCAAATATTTCTCATTCTTCTAAATTCTCTAATTCCTAATGGCTAGAAGAGGGAGTTCTAACCAAGTTACTCTTTGCTATAAACATATGTATTATCTCAATGTTATTATCTCATTGTATTTTCTGTTTTAAAATACCAAGAACTTGAGGTGAAAGCTGTTGGTTTTTTTTTTTTTTTTTTTTTTAATGTGATGTCCCCTTTTGTTCAACCTGCTATCCAGAACTCAAAGTAGCAGCCTCAAACCATCTTTGAGGTTGTGGTTGGCAGAATGATGACCCTCCAAAGCAGTCTCTGTCCTAATGCCTAGACTCTGAGGATATATCATTTCACATGGCAAAGCTGAATTGAGGTTGTAGATGGAATCAAGATTGCTAATCAGTTTATCTTCAAATAGAAAGTCTACCCCAGATTATCCAAGTGGATCAATATAATCACAAGGATACTTAAACCTGGAAGAGAGAGTCAAAGAAGTTGTAACAATGGATGCAAGGCCAGAGTGATATGATATTGTTTTTGAAGATGGAGGAATCAGGCCATGAGCTAAGGGATGCATTTGTCTTCTAGAACCTGTAAAAGAAAACCAAACAGATTCCCCTCAGAACTTCTAGAAGGGGTTCAGCTCTGCTGACACCTTGATTTTAGTCCAGTGAAACCCATTTTGGACCTCTGACCTCTAAGATAGTGTATTTATGTTGCTTTAGATAACTAAATTTGGGTAATTTGTTTTACCAGCATTAGAAAACTAATGCAGATTTGATACCAGAAATGTGGTGATAATGTAAAAAGCATGTATTTAAAAAACAAACAAACTATAAATGGCCTTGGAATTGGGCAGTGGGCAGAAACCAGAAGAATTTTGAGGAGCACAGTACATTGTTCACAGAAATATGGATGTTTATAGAAATAAGGATGTTAAAGTCTGCCAGTAAGGGCTCAGAAGAGAGTGAGAAATGTAGTAGCAAAAAAACATTGAATCATCATAAACAGACTGATGGTAGAAATGAATGTTAAAGGTTCTGCTGGTGAGGACTCAGAAAGAGATGAGGAGCATATTATTGGACACTGGAGGAAAGGAGACGCTTGTTATAGACCAGCAAAAAGCTTGATGAAATTGTGTTCCACAGTTGTGTGAAAAGAACTTGTAAAGAATGAACCTGGAGAATTAGCTGAGGAGATTTACAAGCAAAGTGTTGAAGGGGAAGTCTGATTTCTTCTTGCTACTTAAAGTAAAATTCAAGGTGAATGATACAGATTAAGAAAAAATGTTAAAAGAAAAGAAATCAGGCCTTAGGCTTTTTGGAAAATCGTAACATTATCCACAATGCAATAATAATGATAATAATAATAATAAGTGCTAAAATTAGGAGATTTGTCATCAGGAAAGGCTGACAGCAGGCTCTAGAGAAAAAGTTGAGGGTGTAATCTTTTCCTAAAATCTTCAAGAAAACAAAAGATTGGAGTGTAAAGTCACAAAAGATTTCTTTGAAGACTTTATGAGTGTGACTCACAGATCCTCTAGAAAATCAGAGCACATCTTAGGAAGCTGGGAGCATTGTCCCATGGCCATCTCAGCAGAAGCCAAAAGCAGAGACAGGATCATCTAGGGAAGACTTGTGGAAGAGCCTTCTGTCTCGTGGAATAAATGCCCATGACATATATGAGAGGTCCACAAAGCTTCTGGGAGCTTTATATGTGAAAAGACACTACGAGTTTGGACTGAAAGTGCCAGTTTGGGGAGATAGTATGAAAGGTAAGGGACCAACCAACCAACCACAACAAACTATTGGTCCTGTAAAAGCTTACAAGGCAAGAAACAAGCTTATAAAACTACTCATGTTACTTTTCATGAAAAACAGGAAGGATGGTCAGGATGTGAAGCCATAAGCTCAGAGGGTAGAATTAAGAGCCACAAGAATGATTCCAGTTGGGCTTCCTTGGTGGCTCAGATGCTAAAAAAATCTGCCTGAAATGTGGGAGAGCTGGGTTTGATCCCTAGGTCAGAAAGATGCCCTGGAGAAGGAAATGGCAACCCACTCCAATATTCTTGCCCGGAGAATCCCACTGACAGAGGAGCCTGGTGAACTATAGTCCCTGGGGTTGCAAAGTCGGACATCACTGAGCAACTAACACACACACACACACACACACACACACACACACACACACACACACTGTGAGGTGCTGATGCCTTGTGAGATTTGTCTGACTCTTGTTGCTGCTTTTATTCTTCCCATTTTCACTGAACTGAATGTCTATAACTGGTATCTTATGTTTACCTTATCATTGTATATTGGGAGCAGATAACTGGTTTTCTAGTTTCTGTAGATGGGAAGGAATTTTGTTCCTAGATGGATTATGCCGACCCTTTGTGACCTCATGGACTGTAGCCCTCCAGGTGTCTCTGTCCATAGGATTCTCCAGGCAAAAATACTGGAGTGGGTTGCCATTTTCTACTCCAGGGAATCTTCCCGACCCAGGGATCAAACCTGTATCTCTTGTCTCCTGCCTTGGCAGGTGGGTTCTTTACCACTATCTCCACCTGGGAAACCCATGCTCAAGTTTCACCAATACCTTATTTAGATGATGAAATTTGGGACTTTTGGCCTGATGAGATTTAGATAAGATTATGAACTCTTAGCTGATTTTGTGATGAGTTGAGACCTTTAGGAACATAATATTTGTTTTTCTCTTCTGACTTACTTTACTCTGTATTAGCCTCTAGGTTCATCCATGTCTCTACAAATGACCCAGTTTCTTTTCTTGAAAAATGGTGTAGATGATCTTATTTGCAAAGCAGAAATAGAGACACAAATGTGGAGAAAAAATGTATTGATACCAAGGGAGAAAGGGAATGATGGGAGGAATTGGGAAATTGGGATTGACATAAATACACTATTGATACTATGTATGAAACAGGTAACTTAAAAAAGCGGTTAACTACTGAGAACCTACTGTAGAGCACAAAGAACTCTACTTGATGATCTGTGGTGACCTAAACGGGAAGGAAATCCTAAAGCTATTGTACAGCTGATCCACTTTGCTGTACAATAGAAACTAACATTGTAACACATTGAAATATCATAACACAGCTATACTCCAGTGAAAATTAATTTTTAAAAAGTGAAGCTGTGTGATACTAGATTAAGGATCATGGTAAAAGTCAAGTAAAAGAATTTAGATTTCATTCTGTATAAAGCAAGACGTCTCTGTAAAGTACAGCAATAGACAGGAATGGGATCTGCAAAGCCAATGGAATTTTCAAATAAACAACCCTCTGTATCCAGACCTCAGTTCCAAACTTAGAAAACAACACTCATTATTTAAGAAGAAGTGGCTGTATTGTTTATCTCAGACTCTTAGATTATTAGACTCTTTCCTAAGCTTTTCCTTTGTCTAAAACAAGTGCACTGCTCCAAGGGCACTGACCATCTCATGTAATATAAGCCAAAGACTTTGTGACTCTCAAAGAAGGAACATAGTGTGATTTTGGTAACAACCATAAGTGAGAATCTGGAAGTCAGGAGTGTGGACTTTGAGCTTCACGTTCCTCATACAGATACTCCTGAGTTTGGTGTGGAGAACTGTCTTACTGGTGTTTCATCACTTCGTGAATGATGTGTTTTGCAGACTTCCCTATCATGCCTTCCTGGATGTGCCTCTAGTTGATTCTTAGAACTGTAGTCAAATGTATTACACCTCTCGTATTAATCACATGAATGGAAATAGGGGTCCTCAGGATGCTTCTCACTCTGCTCCTCCCTGCCCCTACCTTTAACGACCTTGTCTGTTTTTGTACCTGTAATTGCCTCCACCAGGCTAATAGCTCTCAGATCTCCAGTTCTGGTCCAGGCATATAACCTTCTTCTGAATCTCCATCTCAAAACTAGAAGATGTCCTTCAAATTCAAGCTGCCCCCAATATGCACATTCGACCTTCACGTGAAATCTGCTCTCACTTTTATCCCCTGACTCCCCCATGAGTTCTCCATTCACAGAATAGTCCAAGTTAGAATGTTATCTTAATCACTTTTTCTTTTAACATAGTTTGTTCAATCAACCCCCGAGTACTGTTAATTCCGGTTCTTAAATCTCTCCCAATTCCACACTTCTTTCTCATCACCATTGCCTTAGTTCACGTCTTCAACATCTCTCTTTTTTATATTAAAATATAGTTGATGTATCATACCATATAAGTTACAGGTGTACAATTTAGTGATTCACAATTTGTAAAGGCTATACTCCTTGTATAATTATTGTAAAATATTGACTGTATTCCCTGTGTTGTACAATATACCCTTGTAGCTTATTTTATGGAGAAGGAAATGGCAACCCACTCCAGTACTCTTGCCTGGAAAATCCCACAGACGGAGGAGCCTGGTAGGCTACAGTCCATGGGGTCGCTAAGAGTTGGACACGACTGAGCTTTCACTTTTCCCTTTCATGCTTTTGAGAAGGAAATGGCAACCCACTCTATGTTCTTGCCTGGAGAATCTCAGGGACAGAGGAGCCTGGTGGGCTGCCGTCTATGGGGTCGCACAGAGTCGGACACGACTGAAGCACCTAAGCAGCAGCAGCAGCAGCGGTTTATTTATACATAATAGTTTGCATATTGGTCTTCATCATCTCTTGCCTGGACCACTGCTATAGACTAACAAATGATCAGTGAGTATCAGCCATCAATTAACCAGCAGTCCCCCAGCCCACTCCACCAGCTGCTCATTCCTGTCTGCTTCCCTTCTTGGTTCCAGTGGGGTGGTCTGTCAGTCCTGACTCTGGCCACATAGATGTAGAGATGACATTTTCTTGATAACTTTTGTGTCTTGAGTGTCTTTTTGTTGGATGGCAGGGCTAAAAGGCACAAGCCCACGGAATACAGAGAGTCATCCTTCCTGGCAAAGGTGGGAGGATAATAAAGTGGGCAGAGCTGACATACAGAGGGGCCCCAGGTGCTAAGATCTCCGTTTTTGCCGAGTCTTGGTTCTTCCCTCCTGTGTGAGTTCACTATTTCCTGCAATACTTTCACTTGTGCATCTGTCACAAGCATTATCATTGCTATCTCCTGTCATTTCTAAACAGTCCTTTGATTTCCCCATCTCTAGCAGAGACTCGATGGACATGAGTTTGATCAAGGTCCAGGAGTTGGTGACGGACAGGGAAGCCCAGAGTGCTGCAGTCCATGGGGTCACAAAGAGTCGGACACGACTGAGCGGCTGAACTGAACCGAGTAGAGAAAGTTCTAGCTCATTGGCAGGGCAAATGCCCTTCCTCTCTGACCTCTGACTTCCTCTCTGCCCCAGGGTCCTTTAACATCCCCCACTAAGGCTATCCAATGAAGAAAAACAAGCCGATTATGGTTTTCTGAGCACATGTTCTCTTGCATCTGAACATTTGTCAATGCCTCCTCCCCTTGTCTGCCAGGCCCCTTCCTAAACAAACACCCTGATCCCCTGTCTGGGGAGCCCTGAGCCCCTTTCTCTGTTGGAAACCAGTTATTTCTTCAGATCCCAGCTCGAACTGTCGTTGGGAAATTTCCGTTGGCCAGCCACCCCCTACTAGTCCCTCAAAGAAAATTAATTATTCTTACTCTGTATAATCTCATTGCATTTCTTTCTTTTGTTGTAGTTCTCACATTGTAAGTTAAATTGTTTGCTTAGCTGCCCAATTTCCTTAGGGAACTGTAAATTCCTTGAAGCTTCGACTGTGCTTCTTCCAGCACAATGCTTGGCATGAGGGGGCACTCAGCAAACATCTATTAACTTGAGAATTTCATTTGAAAAGAAGGTAATGAGGGAGATCTGAGATTAGGCACAACTCCTGTGAATGCATGTGACTCCAGATGATCAGAACTTTTTTCCCTAGGTGCTCTCAAGGGCAATGTCTACTAATGCATCTTGTAATTTTTCCGAGGATCAGGGTCATTGAGCTGTAGTTACCCAAATCTGCCATGTGAAAACTGGGATGTCCATCAGGGTCAGTCTCCTATCAGCCTGTCCACTCACTGGGAGATCTCAAGTAACCAGAGGGGACTGCTCTGGGCTGACTAGTGTCCCTCCACATTTATATATTGAAGTCCTAACCCCTAGTGCCCCAGCACGTGACTATTTGGAATTAGGCTCTGCCAAGAGGTAAAAGAGGTCCCTGAGCTGGGCTCTAGTCCAGTCTGAGGGATGTGCTTCTAAGAAGAGGCAATCAGGAAAGAGATATATACTATACAGAGGGATGACTGTGTGAAGACATTGAGACAATAGTGTCGCTTGCCAAGGAGAGAGGTGTCAGCGGAAACCAACCCTACCAACACCTTGATCTTAGACTTCCGGCCTCCAGGCCTGTGACGGAATAAATGTGTGTTGTTTAAGCCCCTTGATCTGTGGTATTTTGTTATGGCAGCCCCTGCTGAATAGCATAGGTGCCTTCTGGCTTCACCCCAGTTGCAGGATGCTGGGCAGAAACTGGATCAGCTCGGAGTGATGAACAGGTTTCAGAAGCTCAGATTTTCCTGAACCCACGCATGCTCTGAGCTTTCAGCCCTAGGACTGTTCATTCTGTTATTCTGGTTTGGCAATAGCTAGTGTTCTTGCCAGGAGAATCCCAGGGACGGAGGAGCCTGGTGGGCTGCATCTATGGGGTCGCAGAGTCGGACACGACTGAAGTGACTTAGCAGCAGCAGCAGCAGCAGCAGCGCTGTCTTTAGTGGGCTTCTTTTATGGGTAGATGTGGCTAGAATACATTTTCTCATAAAATCTTGGCCACAAATTCTATGGCATGGATTCTAGTGTTGATCTCAGTGTAGAGTTAAGGAAAAGGAGATTCAAATACAGTCAGTGGCTTGCCTTGGGGCCTCTTAAGTAGCAGAGCTGAAATTCAAACTGGGTGTGACCTTTTGGGCCCTTAAAGGATGGCAAATACCAGTTGTCCTTGAAATTCAACCCAGAGGGAAGACTGATATTGACGGAGCTGTGCTGTGCTTGGTCGCTTCAGTCCTGTCTGACCCTTTTGTGACCCCAGGGACTGCAGCCTGCCAGGCTCCTCTATCCACGGGATTTCCCAGGTAATAATACTGAAGTAGGTTGCCATTTCCTCCTCCAGGGAATCTTCCCGACCCGCAGATTGAACCCGCATCTCCTGCGTCTCCTACATTGCAGGCAGATTCTTCACCTGCTGAGCCATCAGGGAAGCCTGGTATTGACTAATTATCTTTTTTGTTCTGTTACCTCTTATCCACGTATCATCCCCTTTTCTTGCTCCTCACATATTTATTGGCTTTCTCTACATGTCAGCACAAACTCATCTGTCTTTCCTGAATTTTCTTCTTTTTTGGCAGCACCACACAGGCTTGTGGGATCTGTTTCCTGACTAGGGGTTGGACTCAGGCCATGGTAGTGAAGAGCAGAGTCCTAATCTCTAGGCCACCAGGGAACCAGTGGGTTTTGTTCTCAATGACTGTGGCTGTGTAAAAAAACAATGTCATCCTCACAGCTTTCCACAAATACTCATTCTCCACTTCTGTCTTTCAGACGTAACTTTCATCCGAGTATGTCACATTTCAGAAATTCTCCTGGAACATTGCTCTGGTTTGGGGTGTTTTCTTTACCTTGCAGCTGTGGTTCTAACAGTCTCTGTTAATCCCAGAAGCCACAGCAGGAGTCATCCTGGTTGTTTTGAGTGTTCTGTGCTTCTTTCACTCACGTGGGGACTGTTTGTATCAGCCTCTTTTCCTTCTGAGCCTTTTCTTCCAGTATCCCTGATGGTGGACTCACTCTTACCTTTCCTCTAAGTTTTTATGACATTTTTGTCAACATTCAGAAAACTAAGATCATGGCATCTGGTCCCATCACTCCATGGCAAATAGATGGGGAAACAGTGGAAACAGTGCCAGACTTTATTTTTTTGGGCTCCAAAATCACTGCAGATGGTGATTGCAGCCATGAAATTAAAAGACACTTACTCCTTGGAAGAAAAGTTATGACCAACCTAGATAGCATATTAAAAAGTAGAGACATTACTTTGCCAACAAAGGTCCGTCTAGTCAAGGCTATGGTTTTTCCTGTGGTCATGTATGGATGTGAGAGTTGGACTGTGAAGAAAGCTGAGCACCAAAGAATTGATGCATTTGAACTGTGGTGTTGGAAAAGACTCTTGAGAGTCCGTTGGACTGCAAGGAGATCCAACCAGTCCATCCTAAAGGAGATCAGTCCTGGGTGTTCATTGAAGGACTGATGCTGAAGCTGAAACTCCAGTACTTTGGGAACCTCATGTGAAGAGTTGACTCATTGGAAAAGACTCTGATGCTGGGAGGGATTGGGGGCAGAAGGGAAAGGGGATGACAGAGGATGAGATGGCTGGATGGCATCACTGACTAGATGGACGTGAGTTTGGGTAAACTCCAGGAGTTGGTGATGGACAGGGAGGCCTGGAGTGCTGCGATTCATGGGGTTGCAAAGAGTCGGACACAACTAAGCGACTGAACTGAACTGAACAGAACTGTCTTCTAATCCTTTTATAACCACACTTGTGGTCATTTGTAGCTTATGTCTAGGGGAAAGTTGCCAAGTTCTAATGGGTCTGTCTGCCCAATGCTTCTGACACCCATGCCATGGACCCTCCTCATTCTGGCCCTGGAAAATTGTTGCCAAAACTATAACTTCAAATTTCTTCCATTGCAACTACTTTCCCCATAAACATTGTCTCTTTAGTTGAACCACACTGGTGTTTGCCTCACCATGCTCTCTCCTGCCCTAGGAAGCTTGCTCATGCTGTTTTCTTTGCTTGGAATGCTGAAGTGCTAAGTCACTTCAGCCGTGTCCAACTCTTTGCGACCCCATGGACTACAACCCACCAGGTTCTTCTGCCAATGGGATTCTCCAGGCAAGAATACTGGAGTGAGTTCCCATGCCCTCCTTCCAGGGGACTGAAACTCCATCTCCTGTGGCTTCCTCATTACAGGTGGATTCTTTACTGCAGAGCCAGCTGGGAAGCCCCCTTTGCTTGGAACACTTTTGCCAGACATCCTCAGACTATTGGCTTCCCCATGTATTAGGGTTTGAATTGTGTCCCCCAAAAGTCATGGGTTGACGTCTTCACCCCCAGTGCTTCAGAAGGTGACCTTACCAGAAGTAGGATCATTGCAGGTGTAATTAGTTGAGAAGAGATTATACTGGAATAGGCCAGGCTCTTAATCCAATACAGCTGATGTCTTTATAAAAAGGGGGACATTTGTGACAGAGGATAAAGAATATGTAGTACATATAGACAATGGACTATCACTCAGCCATTGAGAAGAATGGAATATGCCATTTGCAGCAGCATGGATGGACCTAGAGACTGTCATGCTGTGTGAAGTAAGACAGAGAAGGAGAAATATTGTATGACATCCCTTACATGTGGAATCTAAAAAGAAATGACACAAATGTACTTCCAAAAGAGAAGGGGACTCACAAACTGAAGAACAAACTTATGGTTGCTGGGGGTGGGAGAAGGATGGGGAAGAGACAGGGAGTTTGGGATCTACATGTACCCACTACTATATTTAAAATGGATAACTAGGAAGGACCTACTGTTGCACAGGGATTTCTGCTCAATATTAGGTGGCAGCCTGGGTGGGAGGGGGATTTGGGGGAGAATGGAGACATGTATGTGTGTGGCTGAGTCCCTTTACTGTTCACCTGAAGCTATCACAACTTCCTTAACTTTACTATGCTTTAAAATAGAATAACTTTTTTTTTTTTCTATTTAGGAATTTTTTATTTTTATTTTTAAAGAAAGCACAGTGTTTGTTGGTTTTTCTTTCTCTGGTAAACTGCAGTTTTATAGAGAATTCATATCCTGTGAACCTATAAATCATGTTTCTGAATGAATAAAATATAACAACTTTTTCTTCTCAGAGTGTTACTATGAAGAAACTGTAAGAAAGAGAAGTAACCTTTTGTTTAATGAAAGTCGTGAGAAAATAAGTCATAATTGGTAGCCTTAATAAGAAATTTAACACTAGCTGCACCTATGGAATATGATTTGGAACTGTGTAGTTTTCCCAAGCCTACCAGATTAAAGTGTCTTAGGAAAAGAGTACAGTGTTTTCCACCATGTGTGGTCCTTGATGCCTGTGTGCTACTCTGGATTTTTGCGGACATAGACAAGGAATGGGCAGTTAACAAGTGGAGGAGGCACTCAGCGTTTGGGCCTGTGGAGAAGCAGGGGAAAGCAAAGCACTTTTTAACAGATTTGATTTTATAAGAAGAAAATGGGAATAGGGAAAGTACCCCAGGTTAATTAAAATTAATGTCTAAGTCCCAGTGAAGAATGAGACATAACAAGACTTAAGCCTCCTGGAAAAAGAATAACTTTTTAAAATAAAAAGGGAACATTTGGACAGAGACACAGGCACACAGGGAAATGCCATGTGAAGATGGAGGCAGAGGTCAAAGCCAAGTTGTTTTCAGTCGCTGAGTAGTACCCAGCTCTTTGAGACCCCACAGACTGTAACCTGCCAAGCTCCTCTGTCCATGGGATTCTCCAGGCAGGAGTACAGGAGTGGGTTGCCATTCCCTTCTCCAGAGGATCTTCCCCACCCAGGGTTCAAACCCGGATCTCCCACTTTGCAGGCAGATTCTTTACCATCTGAGCCACCAGGGAAGTTCTCCAACTTCCAAAAGCCAAGGGGCTCCCACAATTGCCAGCAAACCACTAGAAACGAGGGGAGAGCCTGGAACAGATTCTGCCTCACAGCCCTCCAGAGGAACTAACCCTGTGATCCCTTGATTTTGACCTCCAGCCCCAGGCTGAGAGAACAGATTCTGTTGGTGAAGCCACCCACTTTGTGGTACTGTTACAACCCCGTGGGGAATGAATACAACATCGACGCATTCTGTCCAACTTCTCCTGCTCGATCATGACCATGATGATAAGAATTTATTCAATGTCTGACTTTCCCATTAGCTTCTAAAGACCGTAAATGCAATGAGCTATGAAGGGCTTCTCTCATAGATCAGTGGGTAAATCATCTGCCTGCAATGCAGGAGACCTGGGTTCAATTCCTGGTTTGGGAAGATCCCCAGGAGAAGGAAATGGCAACTCATTCCAGTATTCTTGCCTGGAGAATCCCATGGACAGAGGAGCCTGACAGGCTACAGAGGAGCCTGACGGGCTACAGTCCTCGGGATCACAGGAGTCAGACACGGCGGAGCGACTAAACCACCACCACCACTGTAAATGCAAGAGTAACATGTGCTGTCAAAGTATTAAGAGAACTCAGTGCTCAGCATAGTGTCTGCTTAATAGTTAGTAGATGAGATAAAAAAAGGAAGGGAAAAAGTGAATGGGAGAAAAGTAAAAAATTATGAACTAGTTAAGTTTTCTTCCTTTGAATTAGGAGAAATGTTATCATATTTGAGTTGAAAGGTTTCTGTTCAGTCCTGCTCAGAGATCTACAGGTTTCCACAGGAGCAACGTTTGAGAACCACTACTCTAAACCAAGTACGGCATTACACAGAAGGTGAAAGAAAATGCTGCAATGTAGGAGACCCTGGCTCAATCCTGAGTCGAGAATACCCCCTGGAGAAGGGAATGGCTACCCACTCCAATATTCTTGCCTGGAGAATTCCATGAACTGAGGAGCTTGATGCATTGTCCATGGGGTCACAAAGAGTCACACACGACTCTCCAAAGCAAATGTCCTGCGTGTTGTTTCTGAGTCACTCAGTTGTGTCTGACCCTTTGCAACCCCACGGATTGGAGCATGCCAGTGCAGTCTTCCTTGTTCTTCACCACCTCCCAGAGTTTGCTCAAACTTAAGTCTACTGAGTTGGTGATGCCATCCAACCATCTCATCCTCTGTTTCCCTCTTCTCCTGCCCTTAATCTTCCCCAGCATCAGGGTCTTTCCCAGTGAGTCAGCTCTTTGCACCAGGTGGCTGAAGGATTGGAGCTTCAGCCTCAACATCAGTTCTTCCAGTTAATATTCAGGGTTGATTTCCTTTAGGATTGATTAGTTTGATGTCCTTGCAGCTTAAGGGACTCTCGAGTTTTATCCAGCACCAGTTTGAAAGCACCAGTTCTTCAGTGCTCAGTCTTCTTTATAGTCCAACTCTCACATCCGTACATGACTACTAGAAAAACCATAGCTTTGACTACACAGACCTTTGTCGGCAAAGTAACGTCTCTGCTTTTTAATATGCTGTCTAGGCTGGTCTTAGCTTTTCTTCCAAGGATCAGACATCTTTTAGTTTCACGGCTGCAGTCATATACTGTTTACTTTCCCCCAGTTCTCTTCATTTTCCTGTCTCTCTCCACCCCGCTCCTTCTGCCTGGAGTTTTCATGACTCCTGTGTTCCATGTCCGAGGTCTCCCCATCCCTCGGAACTTAGCGTACTCCATCAGGAGCTCCTTGGTGTCCAGTTCCAGTGGGTCTCAGATCTCTCTGGACCCTAACACACTTGAGCAGAAGGAGAAGCTGGAAAACGTGGACCCAGCTATGTATTTAGAGGCAGAGCTTGGTAAATGGTTTATGCAGTCTCTGTCACAGCTCTTTCCAGACGATTATGGTGTGTCCTCATGAAGGGGTTTCTCACCATGGTTGATGCAATCTTTCACTTCTGAAGCTCCCAGATATGGTAAGTCCCTGTATGTGAACAAGTTCCATTCCAAGGGTACGTCTGTAAGTCCAATTTGTTTTTAAGTCCAACAAAGTTAGCCTAGGTACCCAGCTAACACAATTGGCTACATATTAATAGTACTGTATTCCAATAGGCTTGCAACACTTCTCACACAAATAATACATAAAACAAACACAAAAGTAAGTAACACACTTTTAATCCTACAGTAGAGTACCCTGAAAAGTACAGTAGTATAGTGTAGCAGCTGGCATACAGGGGCTGGCATCAAGTGAACAGGCAGGAAGTGACTTTTTGGAGAACCATGTTCCCTAATGATTGTTATATTATGATATAGTATGCTATGCTACATTTTGTTACCTTCCTTTACATTATATTGTATTGTATGCATCTGCTGGGCTGTCAGTCAGGGTGCATTGCACCCGTTGGCCACAAGGAGGCACATTTCCCAAGCTGTTCCGGTCATCTGCTGCCATTTCCTCAGTACAGATATACTGCAACAGGTTAGGCTCTTCACTGAAGCTGAGACTGTTGGAATCCTTCCTTGGAATTTTCTAAACCAACCACTGAGGGTAGAGTCGGGTTGAATAACTTTTCCTTCTTTGGGTTCACGAAGTGGAAAAATATTGGTCTGGGATTATAGCAATGACTTTCCTGCCATGGGAAGAAAGTTTACTTGCAGACAGAGCCCAGGGAACCCCATCAGGTTTGATGGAATAGGATTGTTCTGGAAGTGTTGCTTCTTGATCCTGGCTCCTAGATACACAAGCTAAATAACGGGAGTCTCCAATACTCTACTTTGCTCAAAAGTCACAGTATGAATTAGGGTTCTCCAGACAGAGTCAGACAAATAGGAGATTGGTTCACTGACTGAAATTGGTTCACATCATTATTGAGGCTGCAAAGCCTCAAGATTTTCAGTTGGCAAGCTGGGGACGCAGGCTTCCCAGGTGGCACTAGTGGTAAAGAACCCACCTGTCAGTGCAGGAGATGTAAGAGACACATGCTTGATCCCTGGATCGGGGAAGATCCCCTGGCAACCCATTTCAGTATTCTGGCCTGGAGAATCCCATGAAGAGAGGAGCCTGGTGGACTATGGTCCATAGGGTAGCGAAGAGTCGGACACAACTGAAGTGACTAAGCATGCATGCAAGGGGATACAGAAGATTCAATAACATCAGTTTCACTTTTAGGCAGGCAGGCTTGAGATTCAGAAAGAGTCAGTGATCCAGTTTGAGTCTGAAGGCAGGAAAAAGACCAGTGTCCCAGCCTCAGGGTAGTCAGACAGGGGGAGTTCACTCTTACTCAGCCTTTTGGTTCTATTTAGAGATTCAAGTAACTGGATGGGGCCCACCCACATTAGCAGTCAGGCAGGAGAATTCTCTTACTCAGGGGAGGGCCAGACTTTGTTTTATTCAGGCCTTCAACTGATTGAATGAGGTTCACCTACATAGGGGAGGGCGATCTGCTTTATGCAGTCTATCTATTCAGATGTTCATCTCATCTGCAAATGCCCTCACAGACACACCCAGGATAATGTCTGAGCAAATATCTAGGTACCCTGCGGCCCAGTCAAATTGACATATAAAATTAACCATCAAAATCCAACCCTTGTCAACTTGGCACTCATATACATCTCAAAATTAAATCAATTTAATCTTGAAATATAAATACACATATACATACATTCATAGCAAAACAAGGAGGAGATACTCATAACAATCATAATTTTCATTTCTGTAACTGGTTGCATGGTTATAGCTGGTATTTATAACTACCTTCATCCACTACCCATTTCATAGTCCCTTTGCCTTCAGCAAGCACCTCAGCTGGCTATGGCTCTTTAGCTAGGGGTGGGGGTTATTCTGCACTTTCATTCCTGAAGGCTCTGGGCCATTACAAATCCTGCCTGGATGGGGCTGTTGAAGCTTCCCATTGGTCTTCATCACAGGTCTTGGTGATACTAAGAGATCCCCAAAGGGATCTTCGGTATTTGACATGGACTCTTCCTTCCCTCCATCATGGAGCAGCGGCCCAATTTCCCCCAGGTAGTCAGGATCAGTCACCCCCGCCAGCACAGTGACTGCCCCTCTGCCTCTTGATTCAGATGAATGAAGAGCCCAAAGTGGCTGTCAAGCCACAGCCTTAGCTTCCAGTTCAATGGACTTGTTCATCTCCTGGTGGAAGGACATAAAGTTGAATCAAGTTAAATTTACCAACATGGACTCATCAAGTAGAGGTTCTGCATTTAGTGTTTCAGCTCAAGGAGTTATCACGGCCTTTTCATTTCTTTTCTCAGTTGATTGGCTGAACCATGGATCAGAAAATGAACCACACTGAATATGTTAGAAGTGCTCAACATACTTTGGTTTAATCCTTTGGAAAGGATTGAAAGCTATTCAAAACCATTAATTTGAAAATAAACATTGTAGACTTTTTAGTATTTTCATTTTTTAGTTTATTCTTCTGATTTTTCTAGGTGCCAAATTTAACAATTTGTAATTATGCCTCCCTCCATTGCAAAGTGATCTTTTTATTTCTCTAATTTCATGGATCAACATTTCCAGGTCATACCTAATAATAGTGTTCCTGGTGAGTATCACTGCCACATTTCTTGAACTTTAAACAAAGGACCTGAAGTGGTTCCCCAACATTCTTTAAATATATAATTGTAGTTTACTACATATAACATAAAATTTCCATCTTAACCATTTTAATGTTTACAGTATAGAGGTATTAAGAACATTCACCTTGTTGTGTAACCATCATCACCATCCATCTCCAGAATGTTTGTTATCTTGCAAAACTGAAACTTTATATTCATTAAACTTATCTTGCAAAACTGAAACTTTATACTCATTAAACAAGAACTCCTCATTGCCTACCCTCACACCCCCAGCCCCTGGTAACCACTTTTCTACTTTCTATCATTCTGACCATACTGGCTGCCTCATATAAGTGGAATCATGCAGTATTTGTCTTTTTGCGACTGACTTATGTCATTTAGCAATAATATCATCAAGGTTTACTCATGCTGTAGCATGTGTCGGAATTTCCTTTTCTTTGGCCACACACTGCTAGCCATGTGGAATCTTAGCTCCCCACCTAGGGATCAAACTTGTGCCCCTGCATTAGAAGCTCACAGTATTAATCAATGGATCATTTGAATTATTTCCACCTTTTGGCTAATGTGAACAGGGCTGCTAGGAAATGAGTGTACAAAGGTTCCCCACTTTTTAATTTGAGATTTATATGATCAGGAGGCTACATGGACTGAAATAAGATTTGGCAGGGTGGATCCGATTCAAGGCCAGGTTTCCATATTGGAGACCAAGGTGGCACCTGAGGTTGAAACTTGAAAACCTGGGTGAGGCCTGGGCCATTATAGTGAAGGGCATGAGGCTGGGGGTTAAAAGCACTTAGAAAAGTTAAAACTCTGGCACCATGGATAGGAGGGGAAGGACAAGGAAAAGCATAGGAGATAGACGGGTCTGCAGACCCATCTGCAGGTTGGGAGCCTTAAGAAGATTAGATGCCATGTGGAGACCTGACACCAACCAAGACCTAAACAACTCCTTCCTCCAGGATTTTAGAACATGTGTCTTTGGCTGGAACAAAGCCCTGTGTGGCTAGTCTAGGCCATACAATTATGATCAGGTAATTATCATATCAAAGCTACGGGTGATAATAACTACCATTCATCATACTTCTCATGGTATAGAAAGTAAGATGGGCTTTCCAGTTCTTATCTCACTCAATGATCTGGGAAATTCACTCACAGAGAAGAGTTCAGTAAGTAGGTTGTGGTAACAAGCTGGCTGGATTCAAGCCCAGATATTTGATTTGTGAGCTGGGCTCGTCACTAACCATGGTGCTATCCAGCCTCTCTTACTGACCCACAGATCATTGGAAGATCACTGGAAATGAGCTTCGTCACCTGGAGTCTTTCAGACTGCAAATCAAGGGCCATCATATTTTTTGAAAAGTAATATTAGGCTATTGGTTCTTCAGTTTAGTTCCGTTCAATCGCTCAGTAGTGTCCGACTCTTTGTGACCCCATGAATTGCAGCACGCCAGGCCTCCCTGTCCATCACCAACTCCCGGAGTTCACCCAGACTTGCGTCCATTGATGCCATCCAGCCATCTCATCTTGTCGTCCCCTTCTCCTCCTGCCCCCAATCCCTCCCAGCATCAGAGTCTTTCCCAATAAGTCAACTCTTCCCATGAGGTGGCCAAAGTACTGGAGTTTCAGCTTCAGCATCATTCCTTCCAAAGAAATCCCAGGGCTGATCTCCTTTAGAATGGACTGGTTGGATCTCCTTGCAGTCCAAGGGGCTCTCAAGAGTCTTCTCCAACACCACAGTTCAAAAGCATCAGTTCTTCTGCACTCAGCTTTCTTCACAGTCCAACTCTCACATCAATACAAGACCACTGGAAAAACCATAGCCTTGACTAGACGGACCTTTGTTGGCAAATAATGTCTCTGCTTTTTAGTATGCTATCTAGGTTCTTAAGCCTGGCTATACCTCAGGATCACTGGGATGCTCTTCAAAATTCAAGAGACCTGGGTTTCACCTCAAGTAATTTTGAGCCCCATGATTTTGTAGCCTGTTCTAGTGGCTATTTGGAAACTATTTTTAATAATATGTTGTCAATTAAAAATACAATCTCTTCTCACATTGACATATATCATTGTTTTATGCTGGAGAGAAACACAAGAAGAACCTGAATAAGAAAAAGCCAAGATTGAGTCCAGGCTGGACCTTGGGGAAAGGCCATATAGGTAAAATTCCAAATTAATGAGAATCAGACATATATATATACATACATACATATGTATGTATATGATAAGATGGTTGGATAGCATCACCAACTCAATGGACATGAGTTTGAGTAAACTTCAGGAGATAGTGAAGGACAGGGAAGCTTGGTGTGCTGCAGTCTATGAGGTTGCAATGAATTGGACATGACTTAGCAATTGAACAACAACAGTATATTAATTAAACAATTAATTAAACTAATTAATTAAACAATATATTAATATGTATATAGTGTTTATAGTGTTGGCCAGAAAATTCATTTTTACATAAGACGTTGTGGGAAAACTTGAACAACCTTTTTGACCAGCACAAAATATAAATTGAAGCAGTTTCATGATTACATGAACTTTAAAATTGGGAGGAATACAGATGGATGGATAGATAGATGGATGCATAGATACATAGCTCTATCTACCTCAGTTATCACTTTGGTTTTGGGGACATAGCTATCCCCTCTCCCCAGAATCTAGATTAAGTCATCTCCTGGAAACCATTATGAAAACCAATGAAGCACAAACAAAAAAACCTCTTTTCATCAACTGCATCTTGTATTATTCTTTCTTTTAAAAGAAAGAGGAAATCTGGCCTTTGCTTTTAAAAATCCTATGGAAGGAGTAACTTATTCATGGGAGCATCAAGAAAAAATAACTTCTGAGGTGGACTTTGTCACCTAAGATAAAAGTCAGAGTGGGAATGCTCTGAGCTCCAAAGATCAGTGGGAATTTGCTGGGTAGATTCCAGCTGGTGCCTTTATTGACTTCATTTGTGCTCATGAGCCTAGAGGTGGTGGTGCTCTGTTGGGAAGAAAATGGTTAATGTTCCAGTTTATCCATTTTTCCAATGAGCAAATCTAAAAAGTGCTTCCATCTTGCTCAATTTAAATGCTGTTCTGACCTTCTGGCCAGAGTGCTTATTCACTAAGATAGTGGCCAAGTGGGTAATTCCTGGCTTAGGACTTGAACATCTGGTGGCCTTTCAATCTGATGGCATGTAATTACAGCAGGGGCAGCCAGGCAATTGGGGATTAAAGGGATGTTGTTTAATCTTCCACCATATGTTCCCACTTAACCTCTTTTTCTCTTTCCCCAGCACCCACACACACAGGAAGCATCTTATAGGGGTCCAGGAAGACTGCTTCATCCCTCCTAGCACTGCTGGGCTCACCTGATGGTGGTTTAGTTGCTAAATTGTGTCCGACTCTTGCAACCCCATGGGCTGTCACCTGTCTGGCTTCTCTGTCCATGGGATTTCTCAGGCAAGAACACTGGAGTGGGTTGCCATTTGCTTCTCCAGGGGATCTTCCTGACCCAGGGATTGAACCAGAATCTCCTGCATTGCAGGTGGACTCTCAGCTTCTTACAAGCTGAGCCATCATGGAAGCCATGGGCTTTCCTGAAGAATCCTGTAAAAATAGGTCATCTGCTGCTTTTTGGCATTCAAACATTCTTATTTACCCTTCTCACTGTCTCTGGTATCTTCAAGACTTATTTAGATGTCCGTTACTTTAATCAGTATGATCGTGACCCAGAAAGCAAAGAGTCTTAAAATTCGTTAAGTTTCCCTGGGAAACCTAGCAGCTCTCTCTTCCTTGTAGTGACTGCTACATCCTATGTAGCCAGACCTGGTTCCCATCCTTTGTGAAAGTCTTTATGGATGTTGAGTGGGTGTATGGGGTTAGGAGGTTCTCAGAGGCAGACATAAGCCATATTTTCTTGGACTGAAGATATTGGAGGTACCTTGTTGGAGGTACAATGCTCCTCCCAGGATAAAAGCTGGGGGAAAGCATACAAACTATTAGGCACAAAATATTCTGTTAGAAGTCAAGATTTCACAGGCTTCTGAGTCATCTTCATATAGTCATTTTTGGCACATGGTAGATGCCTAAAAATGGCTGCTATTATAGATGTATGGGGAGTAGGGAATGTTCCCCAGCAAAGTGAAGACACAAACCCACTTCTCGTGTTTTTTTTTTTTCTCATTTCATCATATGTCCTTGGCACTGGATAGTCCAATAACTAAAAGCTTTTATATCACTCTTCAAGTAATAAAAATGAATGATAGATAATTCTTATTAATTGCTTACAGCTCTGGGCTTTCTATAGGATGACATTGAGAAATTGGGTAGTGAAACGAGCACCCACAAAACTTTCAAGAAAACCAGTCTCACGGATTTAGAGAGTGAACTTATGGTTGCCAGTGGGGAGGATGGGAGGATGGGATAGTTAGGGAGTTTGAGATTGACATGTACACACGTCTATTTTTAAAATGGATAACCAACAAGGACCTACTGTAATGCAGGAGACCCTGGTTTGGTACCTGGGCCGGGAAGATCCCCTAGAGAAGGAAATGGCTACCCACTCCAGTATTCTTGCCTGGAGAATCCCATGGACAAAGGAGTCTGGCAGGCTACAGTCCCTGGGGTCACAAGGAGTCGGCACACCTGAGTGGCTAACACTTGCTTGTATATGTATGGTTGAGTCCCTTCACTGTTCACCTGAAACTATCATGACATTTTCAGCTATATTACAGTATAAAATAAAAAGTTAAAAAAAGAAAATCAGACCATCACAGGGTTCTCCTCAAGTTTCCTGGGTTCTTCGTGTGAGTATAGGAGACTTTAGTCAGAACGAGAGATGCCCTCAGGGTGAGCAGGATGCCCAGGGGCTTATAGGCAGCCTTGTCTCCAGGCTTGTCTCTTACATGACATGAATTCTGTTCCAGCTTGTCCCAGTCTGCCTACTGCTACCAAAGGTGTCCTCACCCATGCTCTTACAAATTTGTATTCTGACTCTGGTGGGCTGAATAATAGTCCCTTAAAATGTCTGTTTCCTAATCTCTGGGACCTCTAATATTTACCTTACATGGCAGACTTTACAGATAGGATTAAGTTCAGGATCTTGAGATGAGGAGATGGTCCTGGGCTATCTGGATGGACCCCAAATGCAATCTCAGGTGTCCTTATAAGAGAGAAGTGGAGTTGACACAGAGGAGAGGAGAGGTCATATGACTGTGGAGACCAAATTAGAGTGAGAAGACCACAAGCCAAGGATGCTGGCAGCTACCAGAAGCTGGAAGAGGTAGGGAACAGATTCGTCTCTCAATACCCCAGCGAGAGTCCTGCCCTGCCAACACCCTAACTGTAGCCTATTGAGGCTGAGTCCACACTTCTGGCCTCCAGAACTATGGGAAAATACATTTTCTATTGCTTAAAACCCCCATGTTTTGGTACTTTGTTACAACAGGCACAGGAAGCTAATACTCTAACAGGAAGTTGAAGGACTTAGACAGTTTTCTTTTCATTTTTATACTTAAGTTTTGCCATTTATTGATTCTATAAAACACAGATTGAGAATCTATCATATAGAAAGTATGGGCTAGATGCTGGGAGGTGGAAGAGAGGCATAAAACAAATATTAAATTGTTGAAACATATTAGATTATTAATACTCAACCATTTTGACCAACAAGTGGAAGTTTCATAAAGTTCAACGCAATACTTCCTCACTGAGCTTATTTGGCAGATTTTACATATACATATATATTTTCAGTCACTCAGTCGTATCCCACTTTTTGTGATCCCATGGACGGTAGCCCACCAGTCTCCTCTGTCAATGGGATTTCCCATGCAAGAATATTGGAGTGGATTAACACTTTCTTCTCCAGGGTATCTTGCCAAACCTAAGGATCAAACCTGAGTCTCCTGCATCAGCAGGTGGATTCTTTACCACTGAGCCACCTGGGAAGCCTTTTACATATATATATAGATATAGATATAGATATAGATATATGCAAAATGTATTTAAAAAATTGAAGTCTAATTAATTTACAATGTTGTGTTAGCTTTAGGTGTACAACAGTTATAGGTGATTCAGTTTTAGGTGATTCAGTTAAACATTTTTTTCAGATTTCTTTCCATTATTTGAAGGTGTTGGATATGGTTCCCTGTGCTATACAGTAGGTCCTTGCTGATTATCTATTTAATGTATAGTGTTTTGTATCAGCTGATCCCAAGCTCCTAATTTATCCCTCCCCTACCCCTTTTCCCCTTTGGTGACCGTACGATTGTTTTCTGTGTCTGTGACTCTATTTCTGTTTCATAAATCAGTTCATTTATGTCATTCGTTTTAGGTTCCACATAAATGTGTTATCATATATTTGTCTTCCTCTGGCTTACTTCACTTACTATGATAATCCCTGGGTCCATCCACATTGCTGCAAATGGCATTGTTTCATCCCTTTTAATGGCCTGGTAATATTCCATATATGTTCCATATATATCTACCACATCTTTTCTATCCATTCCTTTGTTGATGGACATTTAGATTGCTTCCATGTCTTGGCTGTTTTGAATAGTATTGCTATGAACATTGGGACACATGTATCTTTTAAAATTAGAATTTTCACCTTTTCCAGGTATATGTCCAGAAGTGGGACTGCAGGGTCATATGGTGGTCTTATATTCAGTTTTTAAAGGACCCTCCACATTGTTCTCCAAACTCGCTATACCAATTCACATTTCCGACAACAGTGTAGGAGGGTTTCTGTTCTCCACACCCTCTCCAGCATTATCATTTGCAGACTTCTTGATAATGGCCATTCTGACCAGTGTGAGGTAATTTCCATTACTTTATTTTTTTTTTTTTCCCAGTTCTACTATTTATTAACTGTGTAATCAGGGCAACCTCTCTTCTCAGTATCAGGAATGACAATAATCGTATTTCATAGGATCACTTGGGAATTAAACAAGTTCATACCTTTAAGACACTTAAGAGAGGGCCCAGCATAACATAAATGCTCAAATGTCAAATTATTATTAATGTCTTTTGGATTTCATAGTGAGCGGAGAAGGCAATGGCACCCCACTCCAGTACTCTTTTTTATTTTTTTTAAATTTTTATTTTATCTTTAGTTTACTTTACATTACTGTATTGCTTTTGCCAAACATTGACATGAATTCACCACGAGTGTACAAGCGTTCCCAAACATGAATCCCTTCCCACCTCCCACCCCATATCATCTCTCTGGGTCCTCCCCTTGCACCAGTCCCAAGCATCCTGCATCCTGCATCCTGCATCAGATATCGACTGGCGATTCGTTTCTTACTTGATAGTATACATGTTTCAATGCCATTCTCCCATCTCATCCCACCCTCTCCCTCTCTCTCTCCCCCAGAGTCCAAAAGTCCGCTCTATAATTTCCATTACTTTAATAATTTGTCATTTCGAGCATTTTTCATGTGCTTGTTGGCCATCTATACGTCTTCTTTGGAGAAAAGATTATTTAGGTCTTTGAGAGACTTTTTTTTTTTTTAATAAATGGGCACGGAAAAATTCTGATTCTGTGTGTTCTCCTATAATGTGGCTTTGATGCCCTTCCTACCAAGAGTTGGGAGTGTCTATATTTCCTCTCTTGAATGTAGGTGGACTTTTGACTGTGGAAATGAGACCACATGCCTTTCAAAACTAGGTCATCAAAGGCAATGCAACAGCCACCTGGTTCTCTTAGACACTCAACTTTGGAGACCTGGGCCAACATGTAAGAAGTCTGAGGTTTCTCTGCTATGAGGAAGCTCAAGCCGTGAGATGAAACCACAGGGACCTGTTCTGGCCAACATCTCCATCTGAAGTCCAGCCGACAGATATAGGAGTGAAGATGCCTCCAGAAAAATCCTGACACCAGATGGTGACTCACATCTGATCTCTCAGTTCCAGAGTTGAGACCCAAATATTCTGGGGCATCGCGCCCTCATCGATGCTGTGTGTCTTCTTCCTTTCTGACCCAAGAATCTGCAAGTGTAACAAAAGGGCTTCTTTAAGCTGCAGAGTCTGGGGATAATTTGTTACAGAGCAATAGATTACCAAAGAGTTTGTTTTCTCATTTGAAAAGAGGAAGCATGTCTACCTCACTTTTTCCCCTGGTGGCTCAGATGGTAAAGAATCTACCTGCAATGCAGGAGACTTGGGTTCAGTCCCTGGGTCAAGAAGATCCCCTGGGGTAAGAAATAGCAACACACTCCAATATTCTTGCCTGGAGAATTCCATGGACAGAGGAGCCTGGCGGGCTCCATGGAGTCACAAAGAGTTGGACTAAACTCTACAAAAAGTGACTTTAACACTTCAAGGAAGGATCAAATGGGAATAAAAGCTTCCAGGAGAATCCTGATATAGAACAATGATGCATGGTATGTTGGTTTTCCTTTCTTTGGCACCAAGGATCTTACAATCAATCACAAACAGCTTTCCTAGATGAGAGGCAGGGTCAGATAATGGGAAAGCTGAGTGACAGTGACAAATGTGTCCCCAAGTACCAGTGGTTAGAGAAGAGAGAAGCTGGCTTGTCACTCTTGGAACAGCCCTAAGAAATAGAGTAGCTTTCTTCCACGTGCTCATTCCGGAAAGGGAGTGGATTCCTGCCTTCTTGCTATTCCATCAGCTCCAAGAGCCTTGTGCTGCTGCTGCTGCTGCTAAGTCACTTCAGTCGTGTCTGACTCTGTGCGACCCCATAGATGGCAGCCCACCAGGCTCCCCCGTCCCTGGGCTTCTCCAGGCAAGAACACTGGAGGGGGTTGCCATTTCCTTCTCCAATGCATGACAGTGAAAAGTGAAAGTGAAGTTGCTCAGTCATGTCCAAACTCTTTGCGACCCCATGGACTACAGCCTACCAGGCTCCTCTGTCCATGGCAAGAGTACTGGAGTGAGGTGCCATCACCTTCTCCACCAAGAGCCTTGTACTCACCTGCAAATTGGCCCATGTTCCACCCAAGAGGAGGGCTGGCCAGGGGTCCAGAATAGCTGATTCTTCTCAACTAACCGAGACAGAAGCTACAGAGCTACATCAAGCTTCAAAGAAAGCCTGGATATGCATGGTCTCCATCAATTCCTGCTCTATAACTAGTTCTGTGGACAAAGAAGAGAATAGATTTTGGTGGACAAGACGTAATCTTTGACCTGGATAAAATTAAAAGATCTATAATTGAAATGCAAGGCACTATGAGAGGACAGGACTTGTCACAGTTTGGGCTCAAAATTGTAGATTAGGCTTTAAGTAAGAAGCACCAGTCACTTAGGGCTTCCCAGGTGACTCAGAAGTAAAGAATCTGCCTGCCAATGCAGGAGATGTGAGAGACAGGGGTTTGATCCCTGGGTTTGGAAGATGCTCTGGAGGACGAAATGGCAACCCAATCCAGTATTCTTGCCTGGAAGGGTCCATGGACAGAGGAGTCTGGTAGGCCTCAATCCACATGGTTGCAAAGAGTTGGACATGACTGAGCACACACACACGTGTGCACGCACACACACACACTCCACTACCACCACCACCACCAGTTACTTGAAGGAAGAGCAGGTTTCAATGGCAGAGGTATCTTTTGTGTGTCGACATGAATGAGGCGGACAGTCCTCTGACTCATTTGCCTTATATTCATCATACTGGTTTTTAAGCCACAGATCTATTACCAAAAGGCTAATCTGCTCTCCGTTTGTGATTCTTTGAGATCTGAAGTTCATTTGACATTGCTCGGAAAGTGATTCCTAAGGGCAAGGGCATCCGGACTCTACAGTGTTTCTGAGCCACGCAAACCGTGAGCTGTTTACCGCACCAGCTGTTTACTGGCACTGCAGTTAACAGCTCTGATGTCCTTTGTCATCTTCCATAATTTCAGAATCCAATTTGTAGATTCATCATTGTTTCCAGAGATGCCAACTGTGGTGCCAAAAAAGACGTCATGGTCTAGATGGGGGACAAAGATATGACTATTATCTACATGACTTTGATAAAAATAAACAAGGGAAAACTCCTGAAGCTCTAAGACATGGAAGATTTCTTATGAAATACAACTTTCAAAAAGGGTTTGTTAGTTTATTGATATTTTAAAAGAATGCACAATAACATAAAGATAGTTGCTGTAGGAGGTGATATGAATCCCTCTCTAGGGAGAGACCTGTGTTTGTTGATACGAGTATACATGTGCCTTGGGTTGGATGCTGAGTCTCCAGTACCTGGACTCATGTGTACTCTAGGACTGAGTCAGCAGCCAGAGCTGCAGTGCCTGAGGAGGGAGTGGAGAAGCTTCCTGTTTCTTTGGAAGTTCAGCTTCTTTGGAGAAAGCTGTAGGATTGTGGGAGTGAGACTGGCTGGGACCTGAGTCCCCTTTGCTGCAGGGCTTGCATGTGGACACACCTCTCCTCCTGCAACAAAATACAAAGAAACTATATGGGACTAAAAATAACTGCCTGCTCATGCATACTCAGTCACTGAGTCATGTCTGACTCTTTGCAAGCCCTTGGACTGTAGCCAGCCAGGCTCCTCAGTGCATGGATTTCCCAGGCGAAAATACTGGAGTGGGTTGCCGTTTCCTCCTCCAGGGGATCTTCCCGACCCAGGGATCAAACCCATGCCTCCTGTGTCTCCTACATTGGCAGGTGGATTCCTTACCAATTGAGTCACCTGGACAAAAGGTACAAACAGGCCGAAATTCCCTACTGCCACTTCTGAAGAGTCAGGAGCACAAACAGCATCCTGCTCATGCCCCCTGCACTAACCAGTGCCAGATGAGGTGGGCAAACCATCTAAGCCAGCTCTTTAGGCTGACCCCTGGACACACCCCTGCTCTTACCCCAAATAAGGAATAAGCTTGCCCACCCCCCAACCACCCAAGGAACAAGAAATCTAGGGAAATTTTTGTTTGTTCTTGATGCCCTCTGCTGCAGCAGAGACCCCAGTAAAGCCTTGCCTGAATTTCTTGTCTGGCCTCTTGTCAATTTCTATTGATTGAGGAAGGCTATGAAACCTGGTAGGTATCAAGAGTAATTATTGAGGAAGATAGCTTTAGCAAGGACTTCCCAGGTGGCTCAATGGGTAAAGAATCTGCCTGCGATGCAGAAGATGCAGCGAATATGTGTTTGATCCCTGAGTCAGGAAGATCCACCAGAGGAAGGCATGGCAACCCACTCCAGTGTTCTTGCCTGGAGAATCCCATGAACAGAGGAGCCTGGTGGGCTGCAGTCTATAGGGTTACAGAGAGTGGGACACGACAGAAATGACAGCGTTCATGCATGGTTTAACAAATGCTGCTGTGATGTATTCAACCTCAGAGGCATGGGCTCCATTAATGAGGATTTCTGGCATTCTAAAATGTTGCCATTCTAGAATGTTGCTGTGGAGTAAAGACAGCAAATTATTCCCTAGGTTATTTCCTGAGAATTATTCCCTAAGAACCTTAATGCTGCGTTCTCTTCAACATCATCACCTCTGAACTTGAGACTCGTGATTTCAACCTTACCTGGTGGTATGTAAGTTCAATTCAGTTCAGTTCAGTCACTCAGTCATGTCCGACTCTTTGCGACCCCATGAATCGCAGCACGCCAGGCCTCCCTGTCCATCACCGACTCCTGGAGTTCACTCAGACTCACGTCCATCGAGTCAGTGATGCCATCCAGCCATCTCATCCTTTGCTGTCCCCTTCTCCTCCTGCCCCCAATCCCTCCCAGCATCAGAGTCTTTTCCAATGAGCCAACTCTTCGCATGAGGTGGCCAAAGTACTGGAGTTCCAGCTTTAGCATCATTCCTTCCAAAGAATACCCAGGGCTGATCTCCTTCAGAATGGACTGGTTGGAAAGGTAAGTATGTCTTGCTAATTTTCATTGGATAGATTCAAAGTAGGTTTGATAGTAGGCTGAAACAAACAACCTCTCAAATACCAATGGTTTGCTGCTGCTGCTGCTGCTAAGTCGCTTCAGTCATGTCCGACTCTGTGCGACCCCATAGACGGCAGCCCACCAGGCTCCCCGTCCCTGGGATTCTCCAGGCAAGAGTACTGGAGTGGGGTGCCATTGCCTTCTCCGACCAACGGCTTAACACAGGCTTATTTCTTGCTCACATGTGTTTGCTGGGGTCAGGTGGCTTCCTCCAGTGGGTCTCCTCCAAATGCTAATTGAAGAATCCAGGCTTCTTTCACCAGGCAGCTCTGCCATCTCAGATGCCTTTATACGTGGCATCATGGCTGGGAGAGATGGAGCAGGCGAGGTCCCATGGATGCTTTAGGGGCCAGAGGGAATGACGTTGCCCCTACTTTCACTGACCAGAGACCAGTCAGACGGTCCCAACCAAACCGGAAAGGAGGTTGGAAGATGGAGTTTGTACATGTGCCCATGAAGGCATACTGGGATTTGGTATGTAGCCAGCTAGTCTCTGACACCAATAAGGAGACTTTTTATCATCGACTATCATGTTTATAATTCCCACAGGGTAACATTTTGTTCGGTCACTCTGTTGGGTCTAACTCTTTGTGACCTCATGGACTGCAGCACGCCAGGGTTACCTGTTCTTCACCATCTCCCAGAGTTTGTTACAGGGTAACATACGTGTTCTTTTGTTCCTCTTGGCAGAGCTTGGGTCATGATGAGCCTGTGAGACTCATCTTTATTTACCCCTCATACCAGCTTCCCCTTCTCCCACCCTCCCTCACAGCTAGCCCAAAGTGTTCATACATGTCCTTGTTCTCTGTGTCTTGTCGGACAGGAAGTTTCTATCTCCTTACATCCTTTCCAGCTCTTGATTTTTCACTCTGTATGTACAGTGGTCTCTCATTCTCATTGTGTTAGTGCTGTTTTGATACTCATTTACACATATTCTTCTGTAATTGATTATTCATTTTCCCCCTAGGGTTCTAATTTTCTATAGGATTTTCTTTTCTATCAGATTTTCACTGATTTACAAGAGTCCTTGTATGTTCTCGATATTGATATGCTACTGATTTTTGATGTGGCAAATATCTTCTCCTAATTTGTCAACTCTCTGTAGCTTTGTGGTATTCATCACTAAACAAAAAGCTTTACTTTGAATGTAGTTAAATTGATCCATTAACATATTACTTCATGGTTTATCACTTTCTGGTTCTTAAAAACACATCTTCTTAAAAAGACGTGTTAATTTTGAGTCATATATTTGAGTCATGTAGAAAATGTATTTCTACACTGTTGCAATTATCTTTAATTTATAGGTTTTCAAACTGTCTGGAGTTTACATTTTTATATGGTATTAGCTTTATTTCCTCCCTGGTAATTCAGTTTCTTGCATGTCATCTACTAAACAGTTCCTTCTTTCACCATGGCTTTGTGGTGCTGCCTATATCAGTGACAAGGTTCATATACAACCATCTCTAAGCTCCTTCAGTGTTTCGCTGGTATATTTGTCCAAATCTGTACCAGAAACACGTGCAAATTCTAAGTCACTTCAGTTGTGTCTAGCTCTTGGCGACGCTGTGGACTGTAGCCCACCAGGCTCCTCTGTCCATGGGATTCTCCAGGCAAGAATAGTGGAGTGGATTGCCATTTCCTTCTCCAGAGGATCTTCCCGACCTAGGGATCGAATCTACCGCTCTTATGTTTCCTGTAGGTGGGTTCTTTATCACTAGCGCCACCTGGGATTGCTCGTGTTACTATGGTTTCCTTAAGTCAAACTGTCCTGATGCCTACATCTGTTTTTCCGTTTCAAGATTAATTTAGCTATTCAAAGATCTTTATTTCTTAATATATATTTTAGAATTAGTATATTGAAATCATTAAAAAATCCACCTGAATATCCATTAGGATCACTTTGAACATACAGATTAATTTAGGAATAATTGGTGTATCTATTATACTAAGCTCATTAATTGGTATAGTTACTATATTAGGTTTACTGTGTTATACAAATTTATACCAGGAATATGGCATAAATCTCCACTTATTCAGATTATTAAATCTATTAATAATTTTTAAAATTTCGGGTATCATGTATTCATGCAAGCTAATTTTTTTAAAGCATAGGATTTATTGCAACAATATTTAACTGGGGATGCATCCTTGTGAGGAGCTTCTGTCATATTCCATCACAAATGTCTGTAGAAATGTGTCCCTCTGGGCCAGAGCTGGCCTGTTCAACGTCCATCTCCAACCTCCCTCTTAGTTGGAGCTCTTCAGAAAATTTTAAAAGCCCCAATCAATTAAAATGAATTAACTGCACCCTGGGGATATGATTTAAGACATGCACTTTGCCTGAGTAGAAAAATTTCAGCATGTTTCTAGCCCAACAAGCCTTCAACAGCATTCACACACCAGGGAACTCTGAAACCTTTGTTTTTCTTATCAAAATAACATGCATTAAGCAATGAGGAAGCTGTTAATGAGTGCTCTTTCAGAGAAAGACTCAGGGTTCCTCCAA
>SJYQ01003312.1:77017-120954 GCA_006410935.1 Redunca redunca
GGGGGAGGGAGAATTGGCTGATAGTGATATTGCAAAACCCACAGCTATATGATTTGAAAACAAACAATTATTCTAGCAGAAAATGAGAGACCAGCTTCAAGTTTTCTTCTTAAAGACTTGTTTCTAAACAGCTGAATAATTACTGTCGTCTATTTAAGATTTCCAGATGGTTGCTAAAATTTTCTGCTTTCTTTAAGATTTCTCAGTCTTTTTACACTTGTCTCAAAGATTGCTATAACATTTCTAATTGGATCATTGCATTTACAACAAACATTTCTTGAAGGCCTACTCTGCTAACTGGTGGTAAGTAAGATGCATACAAACTTCCACTGGTATTTAATGAAGAGATGGAGAGGGCGTTGTGTGATTTCCTGTACTTAGAATTGTTTTTCCATTATACTTATCATTAAATTAATATTGACAAATCAAGCACTGATTCAATAAATTGATTCTGGGTAAAACAGAAAATTTCATAGTTTTTCATAAAAATGGTATCTGAAGTTGACTGTAAAACATAGAATAGTAATAATTTGTGCTTTATTATTCTGCATAAGGACTATGCAGTAGTCATGTACAAATATGAGAGTTGGACCACAGAAAAGGCTGAGCACTAGAGAATTGATGCTTTCAAACTGTAGTGTTGGAGAAGATGCTTGAGAATCCCTTGAACAGCAAGGAGATCAAACCAGTCAATCCTAAAGGAAATCAACCCGGAATGTTCATTGGAAGGACTGATTCTGAAGCTGAAGCTCCAATCCTTTGGCCACCTGATGTGAAGAGCTGACCCACTGGGAAAGACCCTAATGCTGGGAAAGATTCTGGGCAAGAAAAGAAGGGGCAACAGAGGATAAGATGGTAGGATGGCATCACTGACTCAATGGACATGAGTTTGGGCAAACTCCAGGAGACAGTGAAGGACAGGGAAGCCTGGTGTGCTACAATCCATGGGGTTGCAGAGTCGGACACGACTGAACGACTGAACAACAGCATGCAGCTGCTGCTGCTAAGTCGCTTCAGTCGTGTCCGACTCTGTGCGACCCCACAGACGGCAGCCCACCAGGCTCCCCCGTCCCTGGGATTCTCCAGGCAAGAACACTGGAGTGGGTTGCCATTTTCTTCTCCAATGCATGAAAGTGAAAAGTGAAAGTGAAGTCGCTCAGTCGTGTCCGACTCTTAGCGACCCCATGGACTGCAGCCCTCCAGGCTCCTCCGTCCATGGGGTTTTCCAGGCAAGAGTGCTGGAGTGGGGTGCCATTGCCTTCTCCAGAACAACAGCATAAGGACTGTCTATTGGTTTTCTCTATTCTCTTGTAAGGAAATTAAGACTTTTTGAGGTATCACTGGTTTGATTTTTCACTCAGACCATTAAGTTCTGAGTGAAAAACACATCTCAAGTTCTCAGAGTAGCCAGCTCTTGCGATGTTGTCTAAGTATTTGTCATTAATGTTCTTTTAGGGGTCCAGTGTAGGACAGAGGGGACCCAGGGCTGTAGCCCCAGCCCACCTTCTCGGCATCACTTCATTCCATCCTTGCATCTCCCCATCTTCCAGGGGACTGTGCTTGAGGCTACTGGAGAGTCTTGCTTTTTCCAATAAGGCTTATATTTCCAGGGTTTTTAAATACTATTTTATTAAGTCTTTCCTGGTCTTCATCAAGGATATGTTTTCATCCCTTGGAGGAGATAGTAGCCAAATGGGAGTGAACAGCCAGATAAGGGTATTTTTACTTCTCTTTTGGAGATCATATTTTTGTTTTATATGATAGGTGTGTACTTATATGAAAGTGAAAGTCACTCAGTTGTGTCCAACTCTTTGCAGCCCATGGAATCCTTCAGGCCAGAATACTGGAGTGGGTAGCCTTTCCCTTCTCCATAGATGTGTCCCAATTCTTCCAGATAAACTATACTCCTCGAAGACTATGTTCAGTTAGATAGATGGATTGATAGATGAGTAGGCGGGTAGAAATTTAAATACAGAAATAGATAGGGCTATTCCCTATTTAGTAGCAGGTGAACTTCCTGAGGACTGGGATTTTTGTCTGCTTTGATCACTGTGGCATTCCCAGCATCTTGAAACCACCGGTTCTGTGTTAGATACCCAGCTGTGCTCACCTAGCACCTGGAGATTACCCTTATCTGACTGGTCCCTCCCATTCGGCTACTATCTCCTGATTTCTGTCTCTCTTCCCCATTGTACCTCAAGATCCTTAAGAGTCCTAAGGCAGGTCCACAGATCTCTTATTTTACAGCACTCCTGTATCTTTCGATATGTGAAGTAGTGTCCCTGAAGACCTGAAAGATACGGGAGGAAGGTGCTCCGATGTGGAGCTCCTGGCTCAGCCTCTCACTCTGTCAGGCCTTTGCACAAATGTCACCTTAGAAGTGAGGTTTTCCCGGATGTGACCATCTAAACTTCAAACTAGAATGCTTCCCCACCCAGCACTCTTTCCTTCTTTATTCCTCCAAAATACTTATGACCATACCATACACTTACTTGCTTATGTTTTCTTCCCTGTCCCCTTGAGTCAGGGACTCTGAACATCTTATGTGTAACCACTCTTCATGGCACCTCCCAGATAATAAGTGCTCAAAAATGTTTGTTGAATGAGTGAAAGACCACAGTACTGTACCAGAATACATCTGAAGAATCATTGAAAAGGTTCATGATTTTTAAAGTATTTTAAAAAATATATAAATAAAATATTCAAAAGTAATTCTTATTTTTCATTTTATTGTGTTTGGCTGTTCCAGGTCTTAGTTGCATCACACAAGATTTTCAGTCTTTGTTGTGGCATGTGGGATCTTTTTTTTTTTTCAGGTACAGCATGCAAACTCTTAGTTGTAGCATATGGGATCTAGTTCCTTGATCAGGGATCACACCTGGGCCCCCTGCATTGGGAGCTTGAGGTCTTAGCTACTGGACCACCAGGGAAGGCCCTGAAATTTTTTACAAACAATTAAAACTTTAAACTTAATGATAGCTTTACATCAGTGCTGTAAGGTTCTCTGTAGATTGGCTTGAGCTGGTGAAATTGGTTAAGTTCTTTGAAGGGTCCCCTGCAATGGTCCTTCCTATTACTCAGATGGAGACATTGACAATNGATAGAGATGCTGACAATGACCACCCCATCCTGAGGACAGTCTAGAATGAGGGTTAATGGGAAGATGGATCCCAAAGATGTCTTTTTCTTTCCCAGAACTGATTTGCAACAATAGTTCCAGTGACCTGGGACAGGTGATTAACCCAATGTGTGGGCCTGGCACATTCTCAATAGATGTTCCCAGGATGAAAGAATCTCAATGAGAATAAAGTTCTCCAGTGCTCCCCAGAAGCGTGGATTTCATGAATGAAATTTGAAGCGTACTTGGATTGCATGCACTCGTCTAAATTCAATGCAGAAACCACGACTGTGAATGTGCTCTTACAGATGCTGCTTCTCTCTGCTACTACAGAGCTCACAAAGGGCTTGTAGCACCTGGGAGAGGAGTCTAAGGGGAACACAAAGGACCCAACACAAGTCCGAGGTGAGATCTCTTAGTAAACAGATTTGGTTGGGTCTGCCAGTATCTGCGTGAGCACCGGCTCAGGGGTGTTCCACTGTAGACACGAACCTCAAGTGTGGCCGCTGTGCATTCTGGAAGCATTTTCTAACAACATGCCTGTCTGCGTGTGTGCTAAGTCATGCCAGTCATGTCCGACTCTGTGTGACCCTGTGGATTGTAGCCCACCGGGCTCCTTCGTCCATGGGATTCTCCAGGCAAGAATACTGGAGAGGGTTGCCGTGCCATCCTCCAGGGGATCTTCCCAACAGAGGGACAAAACCTGCATCTCTTACATCTCCTGCATTGGCAGACAGGTTCTTTACCACTAGCACCACTTGGGAAGCCCTTCTAACCACACAGCTAAGTATCAATGTTCTGCATGATGGTTAATATGTGTCTTCAGCCTAAGCTTTAAAGATGCTGCAGGCTGGAAGGTTGAAAGATGACAAGTATGAGTTCCCATGTAGCATGTGAATTTATCAAGATCTTGCCAAATTTCTCATGATCTTCTATTTTCTCCTTGATTAAAAAAAGTGATAGCCCCTCTATCTCTTTAGAGCTTACAGTAAGGTCTTCAGTGAGTGAAGGAATGAATTGAGAGATGGTGTGAGAGTTTATTTTCTTCTTTTGTTATGTAATAGTTGCTAAAAAAAATGGCTGTGCAATGCACACAGACACACACACACACTTTCAACCCTGTAAGACTGGTTCCCCTGCTGATTCTATAATCCAGTCCCACCAGCTGCAACAGTTCAGTTCGTTGCTCAGTTGTGTCTGACTCTTTGCAACACCATGGACTGCAACACATGCTAGGCTTTCCTGTCCATTGCCAACTCCCAGAGCTTGCTCAAACTCATATCCATTGAGTCGGTGATGCTATCCAACCACCTCATCCTCTGTCATCCCCTTTTCCTCCTGCCCTCAATCTTTCCCAACATCAGGGTCTTTTCTAAGGAGTCAGGTGGCCAAAGTATTGGAGTTTCAGCTTTAGCATCAGTCTTTTCAATGAATATTCAGGACTGACTTCCTTTAGAATTGACTGGCTTGATCTCCTTGCAGTCCAAGGGCTCTCAAGAGTCTCTCCAGTACCACAGTTGGAAAGTATCAATTCTTCAGCCCTCAGCAGGGGCAAACATAGGCTGTGGGCCCCACCTTACCTGGAGATGTGCATGGCAGCCTGGTTTCCTGCAGCGCTCCAGGTCAACCAGCAATCTCCCTTGTCTGTCACCTGTTTCCCTTTTCTTCTTGATTTTCTTCTTTCTCCTTCTTACTGGCTCCCTCTTTCCCTTCCTCTCCTCTCATGGAGTGTCCTTTTCCTCTGCAGAGAAAAAGATGCAGGAAGGGAGAGGTTGGCCTTTTCTCTGTTCATAACCCAGGACCCATTTTTCCCCACTTGGAACGTTCTGAGATTTTCACTGTTTAAATTATCTTCTTTAGGTGACTCTGTGTGTGGGGTCATCTGCACCCTCCATGCTTCTCCTGTTCAGAGCATCTCAGTCCTTTTTACAAACGTCCTCTCCTTACTCTGAACCATCGAAATAATGGAGCTGGATATATAGGCTCTTTCGAAGTCTTTTGCAGTTCCATTTTTTGAGTCTCTCCATGACATCCTGGGGAGTCTGAAGGTGCAGATTGAAAGGAGGGGCAGAGAAGTGGATGGAGTATGGGCAGAGTGATGCTCCCCACTGTGGCCTTGACCACCAAGGTCTGCCCCAGCCCCTCTGTGCCCTGGCCCTCCTCTCCTCTGCCACATCACCCTCCCCACTCAGGGACCATCCCTTTGTACCAACCATGCCCCCCCACCCATGGTGGTCCAGGGCTTGTGGCCCCCCAGCCACCCGTGACATAGGAAGCCTTCAAGTCTATTAGGGGCTACACGCACATTAGATTTGGATGCATAATTCACTCTTCATTTCACTCGTTCTCACTGCTGTCATTTTCCTCTGTGTGTCATGTTTTTAATTGTGGAAAATACTTACAACATACTTTGTACCATTTTGACAGTTTTTAAGTGACGCTACAGAGACCCTACACATATTTGCACTGTGCTACCATCACAGCATCCTTTGTGTGTCATTTTTCACGTGCACATTACAATAACGTATTTCCTGATGTCTGTCAGTCACTGGGGATATTTCCGGGCCACGATGGGCATTTGAAATAAAGGAGAAGTTTAAGTGAAATGGTTCAACAGGAAGGAGCCAAAACTTTGTAAGCTTTTAAGTGGCAGATTCAACTGGACCATTAACTCCTGATGGCCAGCAGAGGGGGCCAGCGAGTCAAGCCTTGAAGAGCGGCTGCTCCTTCCCCTCCCGCGTTGAAACCCGGGAAGACCCGCAGATGCAAGAGATAAATCAGCATCAGCAAACAAGCACTAGGCTATATAAAGAGCGCTGGGGACAAGCAACGGTTTGGTTCTTCATGGTAATTTTTCCCACCGCTTTTCGTCTATGAGAGAAGTCACCAGGGAAGAATGATAATTCTCCTTTCTCTGCCAGGGTCCTTCCTTCTTTGTTGACAGCATTATTTGGGGATTTTAAACCAGGTGGACAATTCTTGTTTGCTGTTGTTCACTTGCTAAGTCATGTCCAGCTCTTTGCAACCCCATGGACTGTAGCCTTCCAGGCTCCTTGGTCCATGAGATTTCCCAAGTCAGAATACTAGAGTGGGTTGTCATTTCCTTCTCCATGGGCTCTTCTCCAATAAGGGGTCATACCTGGGTCTCCTGCATTGGCAGGCGGATTCTTTACCACTGAGCTACCAGGGAAGCCCAGAAAGAATGTTGTTGTTGACGGGATCACTTAAGTCAGGGAGAGAGACCCTGCGGTAGGTTGGTGTGAAATTTAATGTGATTTAGAGAAAATAAAGAAATTGGCAGAGATTGGGAAATTCCTTGTACCTGAAGTGGGGTGGGTCTTATCTGTGATTACGTAAGTGCTTCTCCACAGCACCTGCAGCTGCTAATAATGTTATTTAGAAAAGTCACAAAAACCAGAGCTTCCAGTCTCCACATTCCAAAGTGGATCCAGGTATGAATAACAAGGCCAGTCCATCTGCAAGGAGAATTTGTATGGAACAGCCGTGTTTCCTTGTCTACAGGCAGCTAGCACATTTTTAGCAAATTACCCAGCATACAGAGAAGAAGTCTTTAGAAAATAAAACCTTGGCAATTAGAGCCACAGATAGATCAAAACGGATTGTCAACAAGGAAAGTGAAAAAGACAACTCAATTATTTTTAAACCTGATAACCTAGAATTAGCTGAGAGAAAGCTAAACTTAAACACAAAGAGACAAAAAAGCAAAATACAAGCCAAAAAATCCCCATGATCCTTCACAAACCCTTACTAGAAAACAATTCGTTATCGGACAGATGAAGTTCTTATTCCCCTTTCACAGCTCCTCATGTAAGAACAATTTCAGAAGCTAGAAACCAAAAAAAAAAAAAAAAAAAAATCAGACACACACGAGCATACACACACACACACACACACACACAAGATAAAAATACCCAGCAAACACCCACAAACTTATTCTGAGTTGCTTTTTATTTTCCTGCTGTTGAAGTGCATTTTATTTGCCAGATCATCTTGCTTCCATCATAGCCAAAATACACTGAACTTTGGAATTTTCTTCCTTTCCTGTCTCTGGCTGGAAAATGAAGTTCTTAATGCAAATGTCTGCCTTACATCTGACCGTCTTGGGTCTATGTAATGGGCTTGCTGACATTTCTTTGACCTCCTAGTGGAATAATTAGGTGCTCTAGTTACCAAGCAACAGAAAGTCGGGTGACCCAGGAGCAGAGAGTCCTGGGCAGGCTCAAGGGAAAGGATACAATCTGCTTCTGAAGCACCTCGTCCAGATGTGGGGGTGGGGAATGCCTGCTCCAGGAACTGGAGCTCCCAGTTGGCCGGCTCACCCCCACTGTCCCTGGACAGTGCCCAGACAGGATGCTAGCCTGGGTTCAATCACAGCTCCTGTGCAGAATTCAGTAAACTTTTCCATATTTTTCAGTTATTTCTTTTATTGTGTTTAAAAACCACAGGTAACTTGTGCTCAGCCTCTTAAATATAGTTACAGTATTGTTAATAGGGTCTTGGGACTGGTGGCTCAGCAGTGAAGAATCCACCTGCCAATGCAGGAGACAGGTGTTCAGTCCCTGGGTTGGGAAGATCCCCTGGAGAAGGAAATGGCAACCCACTCCAGTATTCTTATCTGAGGAATCCCATGGACAGAGGAGCCTGGCGGGCTACAGTCCACGGGGTCTCAAAAACTCAAACATGACTGAGCGACTGAAACAAGACTGTTACTGTGAGAACAACATTGTATGGTGGATCTGTGGATCTTTGTCATCTTGCACAACTGAAACTTTACACCCATCTACTCCCATTCTCTCCTTGCCCAGCCCCTCGAAACTACCACCCTACTCTCTGTTTCCCAACCACTTAGAGATCACGCAAAAGGAGGTTATGCTGGCTGTGACCTTTAAAAAAAATTTTACCATTGGAATTAATTGCTTTATAATGTTGTGTTAGTTTCTGCTCTACAACAACGTGGATCAGCTGTACATATACATATATTCCCTTCTGCTTGAGCCACCCTCCCACCCCTCTACGTTATCACAGAGCACAGAGCTGAGCTCCCTGTGCTATATAGACACTTCACACTAGCTTTCTGCTTACACAGGTTGTTTTCGTTTAGTGGCTAAGTCGTGTTCTGACTCTGTGGTGATCCCATGGACTCTAACCCACCAGGCTCCTCTGTCCATGGAATTCTCCAGGCAACAATACTGGAGTGGATTGCCATGCCCTCCTCCAGGGGATCTTCCCAACTCAGGGATCGAACCTGTGGACTTACATCTCCTGCATTTGCAGGTGGGTTCTTTACCATTAGTGCTACCTGGGAAGCCCATATATGTATGTGTGTGTGTATAATGTTCACAGATTAGAAAAAATGAATTGTTACCATATAAATCTACTTATTCTTCCAAGGAGGGAAGTGAAAAATCTTACTTCTGAGCAATGACCTGACTTGTCCTTTGAGGGGGATTGTGCAGGGGTCCCCAACCTCCAGAATCTACTGCCTGATTATCTGAGGTGGATGTAATAATAATAAAAATAAGGTGCACACTAAACGTAATGGGCTTGAATCATCCCAAAGCCGTTCCCCACCCTGTCCGTGGAAAAATCGTCTTCCGCGAAATTGGTCCCTGGCACCAAAAAGGTTGGGAACTGCTGATCTAGAGAATTTAGATTTACAAGATCGGAATTTAGTGCTTGGCCCCACCATGGGCCATCTGAATATTTCGGCCACCTTCCTGAGACTTAGATTCTTCAGCTGTGATTTGTGAAAATGAGAGCCAAGCTTCGCTGAGCAGGTACCATGTTTCAGGCCTACTAATCATTCCCCCACCCCCCGTTAACGTTGCAGCAAGCCTGTGAGGGAGGTTCTTTCATCACCCTGTTTCCACTGAGGAAACAGAAGGGAAGAGTATCAGGTGACTTGGTAAAGCCACCCAGGGTCCTTGCTCCCACATACTAGGCTGTCCTGCCCCTCTAGATGGAGCGAGGGGAGACAGGATGTACTGCTGGCATGGCTGAGATTTGCAAAGTAGGTGGACCTGGAGAGACTTTATTCATTAGAATTCACTTAAATTTTTGATTCTTGTAGTAAAGTCCATGTTCTTGCTACTTGTTAGGCCCGGTGTTGAGAAGGCTGCCTTCCTGTGGGATCTGGCTAGATCTATAGAAGATTAGATCTATAGATCTGGCAGATTTGACTTAAACTCAGTGATTACTTGGCTTGGCTCTCTTTCAGTGGACTTACTTCTGTTCTGCTGGTGTGGATGTGGGCTGTGAGGATGTGAGTGACCAGGGCCGACTCCCAGGCCATGAAGGACAGTCTGAGAGAGGCTCAAAGTCAGCCGTATGATGCTGAGAAGGACTCCAAATTTTTCCTTTCTCTTTTCTTAGGGGCAAAACATCCATGCTGTATCAGAGCTAAATGAAAGTGAAAGTTGCTCAGTTGTGTCCAACTCTTTTCTACTTCATGGACTAAGCCTGCCAGGCTTCTCTCTCCATGGAGTTTTCCAGGCAAGAATACTGGAGTAGGTTGCCATTTCCTTCTCCAGGGGATCTTCCCGACCCAAGGATGTAATCTGGGTCTCCTGCATTGCAAGCAGATTCTTTATCATCTAAGCCACCAGGGAGTGTCAGAGCTAAGGGTTAGCATGTATATCCTCAGGTAGGTAATGTATTGACTAATTTACAGCCATTGTTTAAGAGGGTGGCTATAGCACTCAGCTTGGGTTTCTCTAACAATACCACAAACTGGGTGACTTATAAACAAAAATTTATCTTTCACAGTTCTGGAGGCAGGGAGTCTGAAGTCAGGGTACCAGCGTGGTTGAAGGTACTGGTTTTCAGATGGCCAGCTTCTTCCCGTGTCCTTACATGAGGGGGGTGTATTTTCCGAGCTCTCTGGCTTCTTCTTATAAAGGCACTAACCCCATTCATGGGGGTGTCACCCTGACCTCATTACCTCCCAAAGGCCTCACTTCCAAATACTGTCACATTGGGATCAGGGTTTCAACGTGTGCAATTTAGAGAAACAAAAATATTCAGGCCATAGCAGGACTGATATAAAATCCTCCTTGACTGGTTTGTCAAAGTTTTGTGTTAATCATTTTAATTAGCAAATACTCTAGAACAAGAATAGGGAAGTCAAGTTTGTTTCTGCCTGACAACGATACACACAGAACCTAAATTCTTAGGATCTTCAAAAGTGATGGCTAACTGACATTAGGCACATTATATTTAAAGCAGCAGGATGGTATAAATATTTGTTAAGCCGCAGGATATGCAAGAGACATGAGTTTGATCCCTGGGTCAGGAAGATACCCTGGAAGAGGAAATGACAACCCACTCCAGTATTCTTGCCTGGGAAATCCAGAGGATTTCCAGAGAAGTCTGGTGGGCTACAGTTCATAGGGTCGCAAAACAGTTGGACATGACTGAGCACACTCATGCACACATTCAGCCACATAGCAAAGTGAAAAGAATTTTGAAAGGGGCTCCTGTAATCCTGAGCTCTGGTAATCGCATGACTGAATGACCACAACAACTTTACAATGTTTCTTATCTCTAAATTCAAACTAATTCTAACAACTTTGTTCTCTTGATGATCATGCATACAAACACAAGATCACTCGATAGATTTATCCATCGTGCAAAGCCTTCTTGGCTCCAGACAATGACATTCTGTGTTAATGTGTTGGATCTTTGTTCAGAATCAACACGCACATATTCAATCAACAAACATTTACTGAAATATCAAGAGGAAGCGGAAGTTTCTTCTCTGCCCTCAAGGGTCTCACAACCCAGTGGAGATGCCCACAGCCCTGGAGACAATGTGTATGTGCCTATGTGTATATATAAGGTAAGAGGCAGCTTGGGTCAGCATGTAACAGAACCATTTTGGGACTAAATATATTTCTCTGTGGCTTTGGAGTTGGTCTGGCTATGCCAGAGTTAAGCACAAATAAGGTTTAAATTATGTGCAATTAGAAATTTCCCTTTTCCCCAGTTCATCTGGTTTTGCTCATCTCTAATCTCATTTCTTACTCTCATGCCCACTATCTAGCCTGGCAGCGACTTAGCAGAACAATGTTGGTAAAATTAAATTCACAAAGGCCTTGGCAGCTCATTCAAAGTCCAGCTCCAATGTAGCTGCAACCCTGGGCTGTGGCCATCTGGTAGACCCAGTGATGTGAGCAGGGTGCAGAGTGCCCCTCTGTAGGCCAGCCTTTTGAATGCTATCTAGTAGGGGAAGGGGGTGGCAGGAAACTGATGTATTGATAAACTCTGGGGATGGTTGGAAACCCTCCGTTTGCTTTTTCTGGAACCATAATCCCAAGCTGTAAGTAAAGAAGGCATGACAAGAGAGCCTGACCTTTTTAATAAAATCAAGTCCAAGGCTTAGTAGGTTACTTCGAAACACCCAGTGCTAAGAAGCCAAGATTTCAGGAACCTTATTTCCATGATCTTTACTCTCTGCCAGTTTTCTTAGGGCTTGATGATCCACATCATTCATCTACCCCCCCCTTTCCCCCTCCAGCTCAATAATTCGGGCTGTGTAAAACAGGGTTACAAAAGAGGGTTGTTTTCAGCCTTTTGGTGAATTGGCTATATAACAGGCCTTTTAATTCCCAAGAAAATTGCTTGTTCTGTGCAAAATATACTGTACTATTCACTTCTCAACATAGCCATTTTTATTCTGACACAGCTTCCTTTCAAATTCAACATACAGTATGTAAATGTGAGCCAACAACCAAAACTCCTTTCTAAAATTGAGACTGTTAATATTTTTCTTTGAAGATCGTCACCTCTTTTAGACTTGAAATTGCTGTCAAATTTCTTGCTGCCTGGCAGTAGTTAACTGAGCTTTCCCTCCCATTTTTTGAAAGGAAATATTGTGCCAAGGACCATTTCTAGAAATGTGTCTATATTTAAAAATCATTATCTTCAAAAATTGGCGTCAAAAGTCACTGACGGTGCTATATTCACAGCAAGAAGCTGAAGTGCAGGTTAAACATCTTTCTATTGTATGTGAACTTGGTAACTCTTGGTCTATTTTAGACTGCTTTAGTTCACTGTAATTACTATGGTTTCTAAAGGAGTTTCTGTGTAATTACCACGTAGTTTATTTCATGGTAACTATGCAATTAACTTGTCCCACTTCTCTAAATGGAAAATACTATAATTCTAATACAAATGGTTTGGATGCTAGTTTTCGCCACCGTACTTTAAAAATGTCTGTATTTAAAGTGCTTTCTTCCTGTTCTCCCTTCTCTTTCTTCAAATAACATATTGGGTTTAGTTAATTTTTTTTTTTTCTTTTTTAGACCAAAGAAAGGCTAAAGTTTTACTGGGCAGCCCCAAATTATCAAGAAATCTTTTGGGGACATTAAAAAAAAATCACAATGGGAGTTAAATTACCCATACAAATGAATGCTTGGTGAGGGGCTTTAAAGAAACAGTTGAAATCTGACAGAAATCAGATTGTGAGCCCAGATGAAAGAGATACACTTGTCTTTGCTTCTCATTGTGTTAGAATTAACTGTGGGAGAAATTTGCTTGACTTGGGTCTTTTGTATTTTCTGCAGGAAAGGTGATGGTGGCATTTGGAGAACTTCCAAGGGGACCTTTCCTCTTCTTGTTTAAGGCACAGATTGGGAGATAAAACTGGGCACTAAAATGGGACTTTAAAAAGGGAATGTAGCCCCAATGCTAATTACAACCTGGAGGAAGGTGGGAAGTGTTGAACCATAGATTTTTTTAAAACAATCCCTTTGCCAGATAGTTAGGGAGTTTGGGATGGACGTGTACACACTGCTGTATTTAAAATGGATAACCAACAAGGATCTCCTGTATGGCACAGGGAACTCTGCTCAAATGGTCTGTGGCAACCTGGATGGAAAAGGGGTTTGGGGGAGAATGGATACATGTATATGTATGGCTGAGTTCCTTAACTGTTCACCTTAAACTATCACAACATTTTTTGTTAATTGGCTATACCCCAATACAAAATAAAAATTAAAAAAAGAAAAATCCCTTTGCCTGCACCTGTCCATATGATCAGCTTGGGTGGCATTTATATGACCCGTTGAGATGCCGGATGAATTAATTTCTAAAAGAAAGTCAACCTACCTGTCAAGCTGTGGGCTCCATGGAAAGCTGTAGGCATAATCTCATAAATCCATCTGCCCATTCATTTTTCCAAACATTAAATATATATGGACTGCTCATGAGCTGTTCTAAAGAGGTTATGCTTGCTGCCCTTGAAGACCTAATAGCCCAGTGTGGGAGACCGTGGGAGTAACGCTGATTAGGAGAGAACACCATGATGGCAAAAGCAGATACGCTGTGAGAACAACGCATTCTTTCTGCGAATATTCTACTAATGTCCTGAGCATTTCCTATGGGCCCTAGTCATAGTCCTGGAGATAGAACAGAGAATGGGACCTGTCAGTTCTCAATCTTTATCGTGCTTCCATTCTAGTAGGCAGGTCAGCCCCTAAAAATGTGCATCAGTTGCAGGTGATGCTATGTTCTGCAAGGGTGAGGGAAGGGAGGAGGGAAGGAGGGACTTCTCTGGGTAAAGGGTGGGAGGGGAAGTGTCTAAATGTCTAAGAAAGTAACATGTGAGCAGAGACACGAAAGTCAGGGCATGAAACCTGGGAAGGTCCAAAGGAACCACAGACTTAGGGGTGATATTGGTGAGCTAACGTGCAGAGGAAACTTTTGTTTAATCAGAGGAGGAAGCTAGAGAGAAATGAGCTGGGGCAAGATCCAGTGGGAAAGAGACCAGAGAGAGGCTGAGCGAGAGCACATGGTGGGGCCATGTGAGCATCACAGGGTGCTTGGGTTTTACCATTTATTTGTTTGTTTTTGTGTGGGATGGGGAGTCAAGGGAAATTTTGGGGCAGGAGAAAAACAAGATCTGAATTTAAAAAAAAAATACTACTCTTTGGTTTCCATTTAAAAAAAAATACTACTCTTTGGTTTCCACATCAAAACAAGACCACACGTAGATAAAGAGAGGAGGCCCATGACAGGCTGTAAAGTATTCCAGGTGAAGGATGATGGAAGGTGAGGTGAGGTTTTTGTGATGGAAACCATACAAAGCACAAACAGGCTTCTGGGTTTGTTTTGAATATAAAGCCAGTAGGTCTTGCCGGTGAGTTGGGTGTTTGAGCAGAGAATGAGAGGAGGCAAAGATGGGGTCAACTTTGGCTTGAACAACCAGAAGAACAGATTTGCTAAAGTAAGGAAGACTTTGGGAGAGGAGGGTTGGAGTCAGTGAACCAAGGTTCATCTTTGGGCATGCTATGTTTCAGACATCTAATTGGAAATAACGAATAAGAAGTTGGACACATGAATTTAGACCTGGGGGCTGAGACTAAGCTGGAAATATAGATTAGGTAACGGTTAGCAAGCAAGAGGCATTTAGAGCAGTGAGACAGGATGTTTATCAAAAGAATAAGTGTAGGGATAGAAGTAGTCCAGGGACTAAGCCTGGGACACCCAACAGTGACCTGCTCACAAGAGGATGAAGAATAGTGACTGGCTAATGAGGCTGAGAAGATGCAGACAGGGAGATAAAAGGAAAACCAGAAGATCTTCAAGTCAAGGAAGGCAAGTGAAAGCAAAGTTTAAAAGGGAAGGGATCACTCACGTCAAATGTCCTTGGAGGTCAAGGAGGGTGAGGGAACTGCCCACTAATTTGGTCATGAATGGCACCGTCATTCCTGATGATTGTGAACTCAANAATAACGAATAAGAAGTTGGACCCATGAATTTAGAACTGGGGGCTGAGACTAAGCTGGAAATATAGATTAGGTAACGGTTAGCAATCAGGAGGCATTTAGAACAGTGAGACAGGATGTTTATCAAAAGAATAAGTGTAGGGATAGAAGTAGTCCAGGGACTAAGCCTGGGACACCCAACAGTGACCTGCTCACAAGAAGATGAAGAATAGTGACCGGCTAATGAGGCTGAGAAGATGCAGACAGGGAGATAAAAGGAAAACCAGAAGATCTTCAAGTCAAGGAAGGCAAGTGAAAGCAAAGTTTAAAAGGGAAGGGATCACTCACGTCAAATGTCCTTGGAGGTCAAGGAGGGTGAGGGAACTGCCCACTAATTTGGTCATGAATGGCACCGTCATTCCTGATGATTGTGAACTCAAATAGAGTGGGTTCAATGGAGTGGGGCTCAGGAGATGGAGACAACCAGCACAGATTACTATTGATATTTTGGGGAGCTTTGCTACAAAGAGAAGGAGGTAAGAGATGATAGATGAAGGTGTGTGAGGCCATGGAAGAGCTTTTAAAGACAAGAGATATCACAGCACATGTATGGGTTAAGGAAGTGATTCCATAGAGAAAAAAGGGCTTGACAATGTACAAGAGTGTGATGACTTCAGAAGTACAGGTGAGAAGGTCATGCAGAGAGCAAGGAGGGATGAGAAGAAACAACTCTACAAGGAGGGAAGGCAGTATATGGGAGGGGTGGGGAGGTGGAGAGGAGGGGGCTGAAGTCGGAGAAGAGAGCAGAAGAAAGCTCAGAAAGACAAGTGACTTAAGACTCACCCAGAGTCCCCAGCAGAGCTGTCCCATGACCTGGTCCCCTGACTCCAGGCTGACACTCCTGTCTCAAGTGCTCTTTACTACAGAATTTGGTAACTTCTGCCTTTCTTCTTTTCCCAACCAGTAAGACTTTGAATTCACCTCCACCTCCACATGCGTACTTTGTCTTCGACATACTTGACTTCATTCTGGAGTTGCCCTTGCTTTTTTGATGATAGGCAGGACAATGACTCTGCCAAAATGTCTGCATCCTTGTCTCAAAAGCCTGTAGATCTATTACTTAATAAAACAAAAGGGACTTTACAGTTTCAATGAAAGATTTTACAATGGGGGGATTATCTTGGATTTTCTGGGTGGGCAGACTCAGGGTCTTTATAGGATGGAGGCTGGAGGGTCAAAACGAGAAGGGGGCAAAAGAGGACGAGATGTTTAGATGGCATCACAGACTCAATGGGCAAGAATTTGAGCAAACTCTGGGAGATGGTGGAGGACAGGGGAGTCTGGTGTGCTGCAGTCCACAGGGTCACAAAGTGTCGGACACGACTGAGCAACTGAATAACAACAAGGAGGGTCAACATCAGAAAAAGAAAGGTGACAATGAAACCAGAAGTTGGAATGTAGCACTTTGAAGAGAGGAAGGTGGCTGTAAACCAAGGAATATGGACCGATAACAGAAACTGGGAAAGGCAAGAACATTGATTGTCCTCTAGAGATTCTGGAAGGAATGCAGCCATACTGAAAGTTTCTTTAGTTTTATAGATTGATTGTAGACTTCTGATCACCAGGGCAATATGATAATCAGTGCTGTTTTAAGCCACTAAATTTGTGGTCATTTGTCACAACAGCAACATAACTCATACATGAGAATTTGTCAGGTCTGAGATCCCCTCCTTCTGTAGCCCAGTTCCCATTCCTATGACGCACTGGGTGAGATCACTGTGAAATCTTTGTGAGCGCACTGGACTACAGATTGTTACTCCTCCCCTGGAGATGAGGAAAGGCTGCTGAGAGTGATGGCAAGCAGACAGCCTTTGGCATCCGCCATCTCAGAGGCCAGTCTTCCCATGGGCATTGACATGCCAGGCCCAACTGCAACTTTTGCTCTGACAATGTTCACAGTAAAATGAGCCGTTTCAATACACACCATGGCCAAGACATGGGGAAGGAAAGCTCTCAGCTCTGTGCTCTGACCTGTGGCCCTGGTGGTGAAGGCACTGACCCTCCTCTTCCTGTCCCTTTTCTCAAACGAAGGCATGCAGGATCCATGAGGCCAATTTCATAGAAGGACAGGTCAAGGGCCTTGTACTTCATCTCTCTGGAATTTATAGCATTTTCCTTAGTTTATAAAGTTGGGACTTCTCCAAGGGACTTCCAGGAAGCCTGCCATGATATGGCTTTGCTCATTGCTGTTGTTCTTAACCTAGTTCAAGTTGTTAATTGCAGTCCTTCCCTAATGTTTTTGTCACTAATATTAATGTGTTAATTTTCTCTGTATGGACCTTTGTATGATTTTGTGATGGGTGAAATTTCAGAAATCAGAGATAGATGTAATTGTAATAATCAAAGAGAGTTAACTACAGGGGTTGTGAAGTCAATGAACTATTCCTCATAGTATTCCAGGAGTGGGTGTTTTCATTTTCTTTTCCATGAACTCTTGACATCCCATGCTACTGCCCTTTGTGGTTAGAAAAGAGGAAAGCGATAGCATTCTGTGTTCTCTCACTGATAAGTCAGACATGATGCTACAGTTCTAAAGTTAGAGTAAAAATCTCATCCAATCATAGCTCTGCAGCCAGAAGATCAGGCAGGCACCAGGCTTGGTAAGTATTATGAAAGGAGATATATTTTCCATCTGTATTGGAGTTCTAAAGTGAGTCCATGAATTAAAAAACAGAAAAAAGTAAAATATGAATGCAATATGGCTGAACTTGCACAAAGCCTCCACAGTAAGTTCAACGCTAGACTCCTTAGCCATAAAGGAAAGAGGCAAAGACTCTGGTCAGCAGACTCCTGGCCCTTACCTTTGGTAGGGTAAGCCCATCAAAGCATCTGGCTCAAGTCATTGAGGAAGAGGCATGTCGGGACTGCACCCTGTTGTGTCTGTGAGCACAGGAGCCCCAGAGGAGGGACAGGGACCTCTGAGTGTGACCACGGTGGGAAAGCCCAAGCTGGTGGAAGGCAGATGGGCTACTCCGACGCATGGACAGGGCATAGAGGTGCTTCTGCCACCAACACCATCTCTACCAGTGGGCCAGCTGCTCCCGGTACCTCTTTAGCAAAGCCTATGGGACACCCTCCATTCCCACCCTGGTGGAGAATTGATCAGTGCTTCTGCGTGTCTGCTGTTTACTTCTCACCCTTTCCTGGACCTGCTGCTTGCACATCTTGGTCCTCACTGGGTTGCAAGCTTCGTAGAGGTTGGGTCAGGGCGCTGCTTATTCTGGCTCCCCAGGGTGCCTCCTAGAACCTGGTTTATCTCTGAGCTCAGTAAATGCTGGACCCATGAGCAAGGGGGATCTTCTATGTCAGGCATTGGCCAAATACAGCATTTGGACCAACTCTGGCCCCTAGCCTGTTTTTGTAAATAATTTTTTTTTTTTTGTAAATGAATGCAGCACTCATTTGCATTTCATCTAGGGCACTGTATAGAGGCAGAGCTGAATAGTTGCTACCCTATCACTACAAAGCCTAAAATATTTACAGTCTGACCCTTTCCAATGAGTATTTGGGTCACATGCTTTAAGGAAACTGCATCTGCTCTTGGGGATGGTATCATGAAGCAAGATGTAAGGATGTATTGCTACTCTTTCGGAATTTTCCTAATGTATCCCTTGAAGGGCTTCCCTGGTGGCTCACTGGTAAAGAATCCACCTGCCAATGCAGGAGATATGAGTTCAATCCCTGAGTTGAAAAGATCTCTTGGAGAAGGAAATGGCAACCCACTCCAGTGTTCTTGCCTGGAGAATCCCACGGACAGAGTAGCCTGGAGGGCTATGGTCCAAAGGGTTGCAAAGAGTTGGACATGACTGAGCAACTAAACACACAATGTATCCCTTGAAATTATCAGACCTAAGCTAAACAGATTCAGGGTTGGGAAAGAACACAAATTGTTCCCTTTGTTTAGGACCAGAGGGCTGTCCTTGTAATCTGAAGGATTTCCTGTCCCCTAAATCTGAGGAGGGCTCAGCCTTGTGAGATTTCTCCAGGACATATGACAAACTGCTTTCTGATCCCAAATTATTCCTTTGTCCACTTGTGCAGACTACCTATAACGTCATCAGATACCCTGTGAAGACCAAGAATATTATTGCTTTATATTTTGTTTTTCAATCAAAACACTTTCCTCTTCAATCTGGCCTGAGATCAATGACACTGATAAAACAGCTGCTTTGAGGAGGCAGACGTGTGTGGTTCTGGAGGTGGTGAGGGATGTTGTGGAAAGCTTGGAGGCAGCAGAATCATTTTGGAGTTAGGACCATTGGAGGAAGGATGGTCTGGGCTTTTCAGAGCTGGGACTTTAAGTGACAGGACAGCAGGGACTGAGTGCCTGGAGATGTAGGAAGAGCCACATGGGGGAGGTCAGCAGGAGTAGGCATGTGGGGGGTGTGGCTAGACACATTTCTCCACTCCGGTGTGTGCCCTGGGTCACCTGCTGAAAACAGGACCTTCACACTCACTGGGCAAATGCATCTAATCTCATGGTGCCCAGAAGTGGGTAATTTTGCCTCCTAGGGCACATTTAGTAAGGTCTGGAGACATTTTGGGTTGTCAGATCTGGTGCGGATGATCCAGGTAGTAGAAATCAGGGATGCTGCTAAATACCCTACAAGGCACAGTACCACCCCTCCACACACACACACAGCAAGAAAACCACCTGGTTCCAGGTGGCCATGGTGCTGAGGCTAAGAAACCAGGATCAAGTCCCTAAAGTCCCCACACACTTCCTCTGGCATTATGAAAGATGTCTGGAGAGCTGTGTGTGTGGAGAGGTACATGCTTGGCTGGGGCCTCCTGCAAATTTTTGCCTAGGAGATTGCAATGTAATTAGATGGGGCATCCACATTCTGTTTGGGAAGAATAGGAAGAATTATCTTGTCATCACAGGCCAATTATCCTGTGAATATTTTGGCAGCACATTATGTTTTGCTGTGTAATTGCAATTAACATGTAAGTGATCTAGGGCTTCTGGTGTGTGTCATTCCAATGCTGGGAAATATGTGACTAATGCTAGAGTGCTTGTACATGTGTGTGACCCGTGATTGAGGAAGACCTGGCACAGGAGTCAGCCACACTGTGGGCTCTTACCTGTCCTCCAATCTCCCACACAATCATGTTTTTAGATGAATTTTAGGTAGGAAGGTACAGAAGGGCTTTAAAGGAGTGGTGGATTATCCATGTCGAGGGCGGTCACGTGAATTTTTTCTCTCTCTTAGATGCACTTTCAGGTCTAGCAGCAATTCTTTTGAAAGACCAGCACCTTCTCCGTGACAGGGAATATTCTCTCTCGTATCAACAGGATACAGTTTCTCTTCTCGTAACTTTAAATGTTCCAATCTGGATTTAAAAAGAAAACTACTTTTATTTTAATCAATGTAGGTGTCATTTTCCATTAGCTCCTGGGAATGTCCATTTTTCAGTAGCACTTAGCTCTGATAGAGTTTCTGCCACTGTGTGCATTTCAGTATCAAAACAAAACAATAACCTCTACTCTGAATTTTCAATCATGAGATGCTAATTTTCTTCAATGAGTAAATTTTCAGAAAATGTTTTATTTTGAATGGAATTTGTCATTTGCAGGAGAAAACAGGGAAGTTGGAGAGAGTGTTTGAGGGTTGAGAGGGGCTTTGGCCAGGCCCTGGCCTGCTTGCTGAATCTAAGTGGAGTGTCCTGGAGTGATGGGTGTGCTCGACTCCTCCGGGGTAGCTGGTTTATGCTAAACCTGGTTGCCCTGTCTTGCACATAGCTGAGACTCGGGCTGGTAGGGTCACTCCAGCTCTGTTTCCCATCCTTCTGGATCTAGGAAGTCAGTTTCATCAGAATCTGTGGGGATCCTCAGGCCCTTAATTTTATTTACTCTATAAATCTGCACAAGCTGAATATATAAACCCTTAGGCGAAGATGCCGGTTTCAGTGATTCCAGCACACTGGCTCTTCCAAGATGAATCAGTTATGGTACCCTGTCTCATAATCCATATACTCCAGCCTGGCTACCCTCCCTCCACAACCAGCAGCATCATCTCCAGCCTGTCTGCCCCAACCTCCCCAGCCAGCAGCATTTTCTAGTCACCCAGGCACACTTGGCTCGATTCCGATGCCAAAGGTCTTTATCTGCTTTTATAATCAGACCCCAGATTGTATGATTGTTTTCACTATTTCTTTTATTTAAATTTTTGTTGGAGTACGGTTGCTTTACAAAGTTGTGTTCATTTCTGCTGTACAGCAAAGTGAATCAGCTATATGTATACAAACATCCCCTCCTTTCTGAATTTTCTTTCCATTTAGTCACAGCAGAGCACTGAGTTCCCTGTGCTCTGCAGTAGGTTCTCATTAATTATCTATTTTATACTTAGATACCACATTGGTTATCTATGTTATACTTAGGTATCTCTTTTATCTAATAGCTATGTAGTTTTTATGTTCACTTATATGCAGTGTATATATGTCAATCCCAATCTTTATCCCACCCATCTCCATTTTCCCCTTGGTGTCCATACATTTGTCCATACATCTGTGTCCCTATTTCTGCTTCACAAATAGATTTGAGACATGTTTGGACCTAGAGACCATCACACAGAGTGAAGTAAGTCAGAAAGAGGAAAACGAACGTCACATATTCACTATTTCTTTATTATGCCTCCTGCATCTACGCATTGTCTTTTGGTTCCCACAGCCTCGCATCCTAAGTCAGGTCTGGGCTGCTGCCATAAACTTGTTCCCAAGCCACCACACCCTGGATGCTAGCAGCCAGCTTCATCTTCTAAAGCACTGCTACTGCTGCTAAGTCCCTTCAGTCATGTCCGACTCTGTGCAACCCCATAGATGGCAGCCCACCAGGCTCCCCTGTCCCTGGGATTCTCCAGGCAAGAACACTGGGGTGGGTTGCCATTTCCTTTTCCAATGCATGAAAGTGAAAAGTGAAAGTGAAGTCGCTCAGTCTTGCCCGACCCTCAGCGACCCCATGGACTATAGCCTACCAGGCTCCTTCATCCATGGGATTTTCCAGGCAAGAGTACTGGAGTGGGGTGCCATTGCCTTCTCTATTCTAAAGCAGGGCACATGCAAAACAAAACAAGGGGAAAGCATTGTTTTCCGTGAGAATTCTTCATTTATGAAAGAGATAATCATTATTTATTTTGCTATCATTATGGTTTTCAATATCGAGTTTTTAAAATAAATCAAAATGGGTCACAGATCAGCTATGCAGACCTTGATATTACTAAGCACTGATATTTTTGTACTTTAAAACATTTCAGAACATATATGCATTGTTTCCCCTGGCATGCTTAAAGAATAGTTTGGCCAAAAAGAATTATTTGCACATACTTTTTTAACAATGTACAGAAAATACCTGCTAGAATTGTATAAGGTGATGTTTGTGCACGTATGTGAGTTTGATATGGTCTTCATGATACAGTTTTAGATTCAACATTCAAAAAATTAAGTTCATGGCATCCTGTCCCATCACTCTGTGGCAAATAGATGGGGAAAAATTGAAAACAGGGGCAGATTTTATCTTCTTGGGCTCCAAAATCTCTGAAGATGGTGACTACACCCACAAAATTAAAAGACTCTTGCTCCTTGGAAGAAAAGCTATGACAAACCTAGACAGCGTATTAAAAAGCAGAGACATCTTTGCCTACAAAGGTCCGCATAGTCAAAGCCATGGCTTTTCCAGTAGTTGTGTACAGGTGTGAGAGTTGGACCATAACAAAGGCTGAGTGCTGAAGAATTGATGCTTTCAAGCTGTGGTGCTGGAGAAGATGCTTGAGAGTCCCTTGGACTGCAAGGAGATCAAACCAGTCAATCCTAAAGGAAATCAACCTGAATATTCATTGGAAAGACTGATACTGAAGCTCCAATACTTTGGCCACCTGATGCAAAGAGCTGACTCATTGGAAAAGACCCCAATGCTGGGGAAAATTGAGGACAGGAGGAGAAGGTGGTGACAGAGGATGAGATGACTGGATGGCATTGCCGATTTAATGGACATAAATTTGAGTAGACTACGGGAGATCGTGAAGGACAGGGAAGCCTGGTGTGCTGCAGTCACCAGCTTTGCTTTGCTGCAAAGCACCAAAAGTGAGGCCTCACTCTGAATCCATACCCTTTCTCCAGATCCATTTGTTAGCTTCTGCCACTCATCAGGTCTCCTGCATCCTGTCTAATTACGTTCCAGTCCTGCCATGTCCCTTCTGCACAATCATTTCATAACAGATGCATCTGAGCTGGTAGTTTAATAATCTAGATAACAACACACTTTATGAGGATCACTGATAATAGCTGCATATTTGGAATCCACACTGTGAATGTTTTCATCTTTAGAAACACATAATGTATTTTTCTTACCAGTTGTGAACTAAGCACATGATCTTATTCTCTTCCCAAGGGCTGATATTTTTTTCTTGTCACTACTTTTGCTTCCATCATCTGTCAAGACCCTGCTAGAGAAACCTCTCTGGCTTGCTGTCTACCTATTTGCGGTATTTCACCTGTGCCCCTTGCCTGCATCTGCTCAGGTTTCATCAATGATCGTGCATCTCATTCAGTGCTTATTGCATCAGGGGACTGATCCTATTGCTTCTGGATTTATCTCGCATGTTCTAATTTTCAGAATTAAAAACATTCACAGTCCACTTTTTGTGCATGTGAAGTTTTTGTAGATTGCCTTGTGCTTCCCTTCACCTCTGAGGAGGTGACGTACCTGCTCATGGAGAGGCTGCCCTGGTTGTCCTGCTGATCTGGTTTGATGAAGTCACACTCTGATGGCTCAGTCGGTAAAGAATCTGCCTGTATGTACAAGATGCAGGACACCCAGCTTTGATCCCTGGGTTGGGAAGATCCCCTGGAGCAGGAAATGGCAACCCACTCCAGTATTCTTGCCTGGGAAACCCCATGGACAGAGAGCCTGGTGGGCTACTGTTCGTGGGGTCATAAGAGTCGGACATAATTCACCTCGGCCCCACCCAGGGACTCCCCCTGGGGATCATGGGTGGCTGGCTGTCTCATGGGGGATGGGAAAGCTGTTGCTGGCCCCTCTAAGACTGACTAATCTGACCAGCTGCATCTTGAGTTGTTTATTAATTTTAAAAAAAAAACATCGTAACTGGTAACTCTACTGTTCCACCCGAAGTTGGTGTAAAACTTTTATGAGGATAAAATTTTGGTATTCTTGAGCAAAGCACAACAGTTTTGATCAGGCTGCTATGAGCAGATAATAGATCAAGGATCTGGGTTGAACTTTGGCTTGGTTTTAATGCCATTAACAATAAATCAAGAATTTATAGAAGAAATGTCTAATAGGTGTTTTGCAAATACATTGAAAAAGGAGTATCCATCCCCAGGAGCTAAATGGAATTTGCTCCATAAACTAGGTTACACAGACTAAATTCCTCCCCTGAGAGGCTAGCCCAGTCCCAGTGCATCATGGGACATGCAACAGACTCTGCTCCTCCCTTTCTATGAGCCCAGGTCCATTTTGACTCAATGTTGTTCCCAGGTGGTGCTAGTGATATTGAACCTGCCTGCCAATGCAGAAGACATAGCAACGCGAATTCAATCCCTGGATTGGGAAGATCCCCTAGAGGAGGAAATAGTAGCCTACTCCAGTATTCCATGGATGGAGGAGCCTGACAGGCTGCAGTCCATGGGTTGCAAAAAAGTTGGACATGACTAAGCAATGGGTTTAATTATTAACCTACTAGTAAATAAGCTTCCCTGGTGGCTCAGACAGTAAAGAATCTGCATTCGATGCTTCAGACCTGGGTTTGATCCTTGGGTCAGAAAGATCCCCAGGAGGAGGGCATGGCAACCCACTCCAGTATTCTTGCCTGGAGAATCCCATAGACAGAGGAGCCTGGCGGGCTACAATCCATGGAGTCGCAAAGAGTCAGACATAACTGAGCGACTAAGCATAGCACAGCAGTAGTAAATTATGTTTTTGAAATTATAGTAAACCTTGGCAATTAAGATGAATTTAACCACAAGCTAGTTACTTTTTAAATATTAAAGCAATTCTGTCTTACAGGTAGTAGACTGAAAGAGTACTTTATAGTTCTTTTATTTAAAGTACGAAAAGGCAACCAATTCCAGTATTCTTGCCTGGAGAATCTCATGGACAGAGGAGCCTGGTGGGCTATAGTTCATAGGGTCATGAAGAGTCAGACACTAGTAAAGTGACTTAGCACAATATATATTGCCAAATGTGACTATTATTTGAAATTGTTCAATTTTAATTCTAATGGAAATAAATCATTAAAACCAAGCCAAAATTTAAGATCCAATCCTTCCTTGTGCTTCAGAACATCTGAACTTGGGGCATTTCCCAGTGGCATTGGGTCTGGATGGGCTGTGAAGAGAATGGGTGATAGAACTGAAAGATTTGCTTTACAGATGTTGACCCCTTCGCTTTCGTAGAAATTATTGCTCAGTGTAGAATATTGTGAACGCAGCAAAAGTGTGAAGGAGTGGAATGTCTCCAAAAACCCAACACCTTGAAACAATTTTGTTGACATTTTTGCATACTTTCATCCAGACTTTTTTCATACACTTTTTCCTTTTTTTAAACATAGTTAAGAACAAACACATGTAATAATTCTGACAGGCAGGAAGAGGGGGCAGAAAATAAGTTCCAATAAGGATAATGGAAATTCTGATATTTTATTTGATAAATATTTTTACAGATACAAGTTTAGAGCGGCCTCATTTAACATATGTTAAAATGAACAATATCTTTTTTTAAAAATTGGATTGCAATCTGAATGTGAGGAAGTGTTGCAAAAACTATCTTAAAATTAACTGAGGAAAACACAGTGTCCAGATGAAGGGAAGTAATTCAGAGCATTTTGGATTGTACACTACCATTTGGAAAGATTTTTGGAGGATGTGTTCCAATATACATTTATTTAAGTGTATGTTTATCTATTAATATACATGTTAACTATTGTAATATGTTACTTTTACCCATCACATATACACACATACTATATCTAATTATACACATGCAAGCATAATAATACATTTTACATTTGTGCATATAAAATTCATATATAAAATATATTATTATAGTTACATGTACATAATAGATATATCTATCTGATATAAGGAGATCAAACCAGTCAATCCTAAAGAAAATCAACCCTGAATATTCATTGAAAGGACTAATGTGGAAGCTGAAGCTCCAACACTTTGGCCACCAGATGGGAAGAGCCAAGTTATTGGAAAAGACCTTGATGCTGGGAAAGACTGAAGGCAGGAGAAGGGGACAACAGAGGATGAGGTGGTTGGATGGCATCACCGACTCCATGGGCATGAGTTTGAGCAAATTCCAGGAGACAGTGAAGGACAGGGGAACCTGATATGCTGCAGTCCATGGGGTTGCAGAGGGCCAGACATGACTCAGCAGCTGAACAACAACAATGATAGCACAGCACTTGATGGAAGAGCAAACACTGGGCTTGCCAGAGACCCATGCCCTCCTGACCTGTCATCTACTCTTCAGGATGTACTGTGTGGGTGCTCTGAGAAAGAGCTCCTCCTTCCTGAGTCTACCTGGCTTCCTCTTTATTCCATCGCCAGCACCGGCCAGTGGCCAGCTTTGGTGGCCATTTATTTTTCCAGGAGGAGGAAGACTTCAGCAGTTTATAAGTACTACTCACTATGACAGAGAGCAGAGAACCACTGGAGTTTTTGCAAATGGGGATGCTGGGTAGTCAGCAGGTGCCTTCCTCAGCCAAATGATTTGCTCCAATTTGCCAGCTTCCTCACTTTAGTCCAAATCATGGTTCTCAGCAAAGCCACAAATGATCACATGTTATGGACAGTGAGGATTGGGAAGAACAGGAAACGTCATTCTTGACTGTTGAAGAGCAAGCATGATCCCTGCTATTTTTTCTCAGTTACTTGGCATCCTGGGGACTTCCTCAGCCTCTCTGAGAGGTAATCACCCTGTAGCAGAGTCTTAAGGCATCATGGGGCTTCCCAGGTGATGCAGTAGTAAAGAATCTGCCTGCCAATGCAGGAGATGCAGGAGAAGTGGGCTTGATCCCTGGGTCAGGAAGATCCCCTGGAGAAAGAGTTACAGCCCATGGTGTTGCAAAGAGTCAGATACGACTGAGCAACTGAACACACGCACAAGAAATCTTAAGTGTTATCTCATTACCCATCTCATTTGGTGGAAGAGGAATTTGGATTTGGAGGTTGTCATAGTGGACTGTTGCCAACCAGGCTCCTCTGTCCATGGAATTCTACAGCCAAGAATACTGGAGTGGGTAGCAATTCCCTTCCCCAGGGGGTCTTCCTGACTCAGGAATCGAACTCAGGTCTCCTGCATTGCAGGCAGATTCTTTATCATCTGAGCCACAGGGAAGCCCCAGTGATTTAGTAGGAGAAACGAACCTCACAATTCACTAATCCTCTGTTTCCTTATCTGCACGATGGCACAATGGGAAGAAAATTAGAGGTACTTTGCATGACATGTCAGAATTAATAAACCAATCTATGGAGAGATGATCCCTCCTAAACCAGGACTAGAATCCAGAATTCCTAAGTAAGTCATGATCCTGGTGCTTCCTAGAAGCTGAAGCTGTGGCATTGCCCATCTGTCCAAGGCTATAAGCTTGACCAGAGGTCTGGAAAATGCTGCTCGCAGTTTGTAATGACATATGGCACTATCTTTCTAAAAATCACATTTTTCCTTTTGGTTTCTTTCTGTACAGTCATTTGTAAGAGCCCTGAATTCAGAGGCAATAATGCCCTGTGTGAGTTATATAAGTCAGTACAAAAATTTCCCATCAGTGAGATAGGAACGAAAAGTCTCTGTGTAATAAACAAAAAGTATTGTGTATAATTTCCCACTGGTCTTTTTTGTTAATTGGGCTCTTACTGTTGAAGCCTTTAATGTAGAGAATAAATGAATAACTGACTTTTATGCACAGCCTCCTTTCATTATGTTCAAGGGTTCAAAATTGAAAATGAACTATTTTTAGATCTTACATGATGATATAAAAGATTGTTTATTGCTGGTAATGCAGGAAGCAAATTGCATTTCTACTTGCCTGGTTTTTCTGTGGAGGCTTGAACGAGCTCCCGTTCTTGCTGATTCATTAATTATGGTCCCAAATGACTCAAGTAAAGTCTGATGATTTTTAAACATGGAAAATGGTTCTCATACGTTTCTAGTACAATTCAAGTTCAGGTCCTGCTTTGGCCAATCAGGACGATGGTTCTTAGAAAAATTAGAATGTTTGTACGTGAGCCCTGTCTGGGAAGAGGAACATGGGATATTATGTCAAAAGTAAGGGGTAAATCCTCCTGATGGTTTTTGCCCCAAAGGCTGGTGCTTTGCATCCTTTTTCCCTCCTCCTTCTCCTTCAAGTCCCAACTTCCTCTTCAACTTTTCTTCTCTCTTTCTGTCTCCTTCTGATTCATGCTCCAGTATTACAACTCTCTCTCTCTCTCTCTTTTTTTTTTTCATTGTGGCCAAATGTCATGGAATGTCACCCAGCGGTTCTTGAACTTCCGGTATCTGATGTGAATGAAATAGAAATAGCATCCTGAAAACAACCATGAAGTCATGTGTGAATACTAAGTTGCTTCAGTCTTGTCCAACTCTTTGTAACCCTATGGACCATAGCCTGCCAGGCTCCTCTATCCATGGGATTCTCCAGCCAAGAATACTGGAGTGGGTTGCCATCCTCTCCTCCAGAGGATCTTTCTGAACCAGGGATCGAACCCATGTCTCCTGCATCTCCCATATTGCAGGCAGATTCTTTACCACTGAGCCACAGGGGAAGCCCATGAACTCATCAACCTCTTACAATAAATTTTATTTATCACGATAGCTTCTACACATTATACATTTAAAAAACATTATGGATAAACACGCAAAGAATTATTTTTCCAGTTGTGGGCTAAGGACATCTCACAATACAGCTGTAGCTGCCCACAGATTGGGAACCAATGAAGTCATGGTAATTGAATTTCCCTTTATTTATCCATTAACTATTTCAGTTCAGTTCAGTTCAGTAGCTCAGTCGTGTCCGACTCTTTGCAACCCATGAACCGCAGCATGCCAGGGCTACCTGTCCATCACCAAATCCCAGAGTCCACCCAAACCCATGTCCGTTGAGACGGTGATGCCATCCAACCATCTCATCCTCTGTTGTCCCCTTGTCCTCCTGCCCTCAATCTTTCCCAGCATCAGGGTCTTTTCTAGTGAGTCAGCTCTTCTCATCAGGTGGCCCAAGTATTGGAGTTTCAGCTTCAGCTGAATATTCAGGACTGGTCTTCTTTAGGATTGACTGGTTGGATCTCCTTACAGTCCAATGGACTCTCAAGAGTCTTCTCCAACATCACAGTTCAAAAGNCTTTGTAACCCTATGGACCATAGCCTGCCAGGCTCCTCTATCCATGGGATTCTTCAGCCAAGAATACTGGAGTGGGTTGCCATCCTCTCCTCCAGAGGATCTTTCTGAACCAGGGATCGAACCCATGTCTCCTGCATCTCCCATATTGCAGGCAGATTCTTTACCACTGAGCCACAGGGGAAGCCCATGAACTCATCAACCTCTTACAATAAATTTTATTTATCACGATAGCTTCTACACATTATACATTTAAAAAACATTATGGATAAACACGCAAAGAATTATTTTTCCAGTTGTGGGCTAAGGACATCTCACAATACAGCTGTAGCTGCCCACAGATTGGGAACCAATGAAGTCATGGTAATTGAATTTCCCTTTATTTATCCATTAACTATTTCAGTTCAGTTCAGTTCAGTAGCTCAGTCGTGTCCGACTCTTTGCAACCCATGAACCGCAGCATGCCAGGGCTACCTGTCCATCACCAAATCCCAGAGTCCACCCAAACCCATGTCCGTTGAGACGGTGATGCCATCCAACCATCTCATCCTCTGTTGTCCCCTTGTCCTCCTGCCCTCAATCTTTCCCAGCATCAGGGTCTTTTCTAGTGAGTCAGCTCTTCTCATCAGGTGGCCCAAGTATTGGAGTTTCAGCTTCAGCTGAATATTCAGGACTGGTCTTCTTTAGGATTGACTGGTTGGATCTCCTTACAGTCCAATGGACTCTCAAGAGTCTTCTCCAACATCACAGTTCAAAAGCATCAATTCTTCAGAGCTCAGCTTTCTTTATAGTCCAACTCTCACATCCATACATGACCACTGGAAAAATCATAGCCTTGACTAGATGGACCTTGTTGACAAAGTAATGTCTGCTTTTTAATATGCTGTCTACTTGCTGCCAGTGATGTGCTGGGCACTGTGGGCAAACATAGACAAGAAGTAATTCTTGCCTTCAGGAGGACATATGTGGGCCAATGAGAGGCTGCGTGGGGCGGGGCCTGTGCTGGTATCCTTCTCCCGGCGCTTAGTAGCTTTGTGACTCTGGGCAAGTTGGTTCACCTCTTTGTATGTCAGTTTTCTCACCCATGAAGTAGAGATGAGATTAGTAGCCTTCTTCATTGGACTGTGAGGCTCTCCTGGTTGGCTCAGATTGTAAAGAATCTCCCTGCAATGCAGGAGACCTGGGTTCAATCCCTGGGTTGAGAAGATCCTCTGGAGGAGGGAATGGCTACCCACTCCAGTATTCTTGCCTAGAGAATGCCAAGGATAGAGGAGCCTGGCGAGTTACAGTCCATGGGGTCACAAAGAGTTGGACACGACTGAGTGACAAACACTTTCACCTTCATTGGATTGTGGCAGGAATTAAATGAGTGACAGCTCATGAAGAGTTGTGAGGTGACTGGTGCATAAGCGCTAAGTGATGCCATTGTATTTGTACATAGTGGGAAAGGTGTGGCCATGGGTCCAGCCAGCGTCCCCCACCCCAGCTCCCCCAGCCTGAGCGGGGGGTACCAGGATCTCACTGTCGGAACTATGCTGGCTCTCAGCCGTCTTCTTAGCAGGATGTGTCCCTCCAGGTCTTCTGGGAAGCAGGTGCCAAGGGGGAATAGGAAGCCCAGAGATTTACTGGGAAGTCAAGGAGGAGCAGAGAACCGGGATGGAGGGGGGAAGCCTCAGATTGCGATGCTGAGCGACACTTGTGAAGCCAAGGACGGAGCAAAGAGGAAGGGTGAGAAGAGCCTCAGATTGCCCTGCCCCCCTGAGAAAGCTCAGTGTTGCTGGAGTAGCCCTGGCGAGCTTGGCATCAGGTAATGGCTGAGGTGGTTCTGAAGGTGACGCAGCTGGAGGTCAGCTGCTCCAGGATCCTCGTGGGAGGTTCTTCTGGCAGGAAGGTCTGAGCAGAGCGTCTCCAAGGTGGCTCCCAGGACCCTCGGCCTTACCTCGAGTCTCCAAGAACTTTCCTAGAAAGCCTTAGGGTATGTGGCAGTGAGGGGAGGAAAGTCTGCCCAAGGCTCCTGTCCCAGCCCCATCCCCTTCAGCTCTCTGTTGCCTGGGGGAGCGGGGTTGCCTCTGCCCAGGAGCTGGCTTCTCACTGTCTCAGCCACATGGGCACCTGCTCTGGTCCTGGGCCTCCAGGGCACTCCTGGTGCCCAAAGTCTCCATGAACAAGTGTCTTGTGGGCACAGCTCTCTCAGCTTCAGTCCAGCCCCTCTGCTCAAGCCCAGCCCCTCATATGGTGCAGGAATGGCCACCACCTCATAGCCTCCTCCTCTCCATCCCATCTCCTCTCTCTTCCAGATGCCCCCTGGGAAAGCAGGTGAGCAGGCCCACTTGCTCTCTGCTTCTCTACCCAACCCCTGAGCCCTATATACCAGCTCAGCAGTGCTCATGGGTCACCAGCTCTTAGGCAGTCACCTGGTGGGGCTCAGTGAAGGTGCCCCAACCATCGAGGAGCCCCAGAGTTCCAGGGAAAGCTTCCCCACCAAGGGACCCCTTCCCGAAGGACAGGCAGCAGAGGGAGGCAGGTGACTCCAGGAGATGACCTGCAGGGGCCACGGATGGAACCTCTTCCTGTCCCTTTACTTCTGTGGAGCACGTGGCCATCCCAGCCTTGGTTTCTAGGGAACAGAGAAGGCATTGCTACAGTGAGAAGGAAGCCACTAGTTGAGATTCTCCTGGACAAAGGCTTGCAACTCAAAGAACCAAAAGATCATTTTTGATGCACATTTTCTTTGGTTTCTCTGAGGCAGGTGTTGGCACTACCTGGCGGGAACAGGCAACACAACCCAGTAGGTGTTTTTCTAGCTGTTGCTAGGAGCTCAGTGGTCCTCGGGCTTGGGGTGCCTGGAGGGCTTGCTAAAAACTCAGGTAGCTCGTCCACCTTCCAGAATTCCTCATCAGTGGGTGTGGGGTGGGAACGAGCAATGGCTTTCTTAAGTTCCCAAGTGAGGCTGCAGCTGCTGCTCCAGGGACCACATTTTGAGAAGCACCGTGTACCCCGTATCCCAGTCTTTCTACATCCTGACTCTCCAAAAATACTGCTTCCCTGATGACACCAAAATGTTACTACTTCTTTGGCGAGGGCTGGCAGTTACCAATTTATGATGAGCTTCTTGGACTATTTCATGAAGACACCCCCGTTTTTTACCCAGCTGTCTTGGGGCTTCCCTTGTAACTCGGTAAAGAATCTGCCTGCAATGCAGGAGATCTGGGTTTGATTCCTGGGTCAGGAAGATCCCCTGGAGGAAGAAATGGCAACCTACTCCAGTATTCTTGCCTGGGAAATCTCATGGACAGAGGAGCCTGGCGGGATACAATCCATGAGGTCACAACAGTCAGACACACCTTATCGACTAAACCACCGCCATCCCTTTCTTGGTCAGTGTAGGCAACTTAATGTTCTTATGTTAGAACATAACAATGAAGGTCTTTATTCTCTTTTTTTTAAATTAATTTTTATTGGAGTATAGTTGCTTTACAATGCTGTGTTAGTTTATCTTGTACAGAAAAATGAATCAGCTATTCATATACATATATCTCCTCTTTTTTTTGGATTTCTTTCCCATCACAAAGCACTGAGCAGAGTTCCCTGTGCTGTTCTCTTCAGTTACCTGTTTTATACTTAGCAGTGTATATATGTCAATTGTAGTATATATATGTCAATAGTCCATGGGGTTGCTAAGAGTCGGACACGACTGAGCGACTTCACTTTCACTCTTCACTTTCATGCATTGGAGAAGGAAATGGCAACCCACTCCAGTGTTCTTGCCTGGAGAATCCCAGGGACGGGGAAGCCTGGTGGACTGCCATCTCTGGGGTCACACAGAGTCGGACACAACTGAAGCGACTTAGCAGCAGCAGCAGCAGCAGCAGCAGTAGTGTACATGTCAATCCCAATCTTCCAGTCCCTCCCACGCCCACTTGCCCCCCTTGATGCCCATACATTTATGCTCAACATCTGTGTCTCTATTTCTGTTTTGCAGATAAGATTATTTAGACAATTGATTTCCCATTTTGTCAAATTTTATTTGCTTCTTTGTATTTTCCTCTGGATTCAAGATGCTGGCTGATTGATTCAAACCAACCAAGCCTTCCCAGTCCCCCATGTTTGGAGTCCCCAGTTGCACTCTTTTTCCTCAAAACAGCCAAGTCCATCAATTTGCTGGTCAAGACACGATGGTCAAGTTCACTCTGTGTTGGATAAGACTTAAAGTTTCATTTATCTGGTTCAGAAGTCCATTGGTACATCTGCCAAGGTGCAGGCAAAGTTCCATTCTCTCCTTTTCACAGCCCCAGTCCTGCCACCCGTTTCTAGAAGGCACAGCTCCTAATCTGAAGGGTCAGAGTTGTGGTCAGAGGACTATTCTTTGGTTAAAATCCTTCAAGTGCAAAGAACACCCTCTCAGTGTCTGACCAGTGAGCTTTTTGGATATCAAAACACCTCAGTCCCCCCAAACAGCCATAGGGTTCTTTCTGGTGTTTCTAATGAGAAAGTGAAGTTATTTCTGGAACTGAATGGAAGGTTTCATTCAAAATTGCTGCTGAATTGACATCATGAAAGATTGACCATCCACTCCGTAACCTTCTGTTCTCCTATACAGCCTAGAACTTCCCTTGGAGTTGGAGATATATTTCAGAAGCGACGTGAGGGATCGGAATCGTTTAGCCTTATTCAGAGCCTTTACTGTGCCACGTTTTTTGGTTTCCAAATAAGAGGAAGTCAAGCAGAATCGGGCTTCCAGGTGTGCTCTGCATTTCAGAAAGCTGCCAGCAGGTGGGAGAGGAGCCGTGTGGCTCCGGGCGGAGTTGAGGACGGCAGACAGCCCTGAGCAGAGGCGTCAGGCTGCTCTCGGCCAAGCAAACCGCTTTAGGACGCAGTGAGCTATCGCAACACGTAAGTGCAGCGTGCTGACTTCACGGTAGGCTCTCCCACCCCACAGCCTCGCACCCTGCCTGCTGGGTGCCTGAAGCCATCTTGCCGCTCTGACTGCCAGCCCCTGACCATCGGCAGCGCGGGAACATCCATCCATCCGTAGGCAGGTCCATTGGCTGTCTCCCTGAGCCTCCCCTTCTGCCACCCCACCTGTTTTTTCCAAAACAGTTTCTCTTTCTGCTCACCCCACTTCTGTCCATATCCATCCTACTTCTGCCTTCATTAAAATTTAAACACCAAATATATGTAAAATAGTACAGCTCCCTTAAGGAGGTGAAATGGCTAATTTTTTCTTTGTACCTGCTTGTGGTCAGATAGAATGGTTATGAAAGGACTCTGAGCCAGACCAAAGACATCAGATAAATGCCAGCATAAGCAATTAAAATGCACTGAGTCGGAGAGGTACCCAGCGGCGCTGCCCTAGTTAGGGGTCTATCTGGGGCTCAATTATAAAGACCCTTTATGAGAGGCTGGTCATCGTCACTCACTCTGGGCTGCAATAATTGGGCACAGTCTCACATCCTTAGAATTTCTCTAATTCTGCAAATGCTATTTGTCTTTTAGAAACATGTGGTTTAAAATAGCCATTTATTCTGTTACAGGGGCATGAAGTTGTTAAAAAATTTCGTGCTCAGAGATGTCCCTCATTCTTCCTGAGACTTGCCTCTTCCTGCCCCTCTGCCCTCTCCTGCTCCATCCACCTGCCCCCTCTCCCCCAGTGAGTGATTCTGGGCAAGCAGACCAGGAGCTAGAGTTTGCACAATTAGAATTGCACAGTTGCCTGTCTATATAGACAGAAATTGCTTTTTTTAAAAAAATGTTTTTCTGTGTGAATTAGACTTCATTATATTAAACTTCAACTTTTATAGTTAAACTTCTTATTCCTTTTTGTGGATGACTCATGTTAAGGATTTATAGCTATTATTCATTTATTTAAAAATTATTATTTTTGCTTTTTAACCACACCATACTGCATATGGGATCTTGGAGACAGGAGTGGCAACTCACTCCAGTGTTCTTGCCTGGAAAATCCTATAGGCAGTGGAGCCTGGCAAGAGTCTCCCAGTCCATGGGATCACAGAGTCAGACACAACTTAGCAATTAAAACAAAACATTTTTACTTTTCGGCCACACTGCACTGCATGTGGGATCTTGCTTACCTGACCAGGGATCGAACCTGTGGCCCTTGCAGTGGAAGCATGAGTCTTAATTGCTGGACTACACAGGAAGTCCCTATAGCACTTTTGACCATGTTAAATAGAGGACCAGTAAGGAGATGTGATGGAGAAGGTAATGGCACCCCCTCCAGTACTCTTGCCTGGAAAATGCCATGGATGGAGGAGCCTGGTAGGCTGCAGTCCATGGGGTTGCGAAGATTTGGACACGACTGAGCAACTTCATTTTCACTTTTCACTTTCATGCATTGGAGAAGGAAATGGCAACCCGCTCCAGCGTTCTTGCCTGGAGAATCCCAGGGACGGGGGAGCCTACTGGGCTGCCGTCACACAGAGTCAGACAGGACTGAAGCGACTTAGCCGCAGCAGCAGCAGCAGCAGCAAGGAGATGTGAAAAAATTTTCAACTTGTGACAGGTCAAATATTTGGAGGATATTACTCTCTTCTCCCAACACAATTTTTGGAGAAATGCAAAGGCAGGTGGGAAATCAGGGTCTATGTTTGCCCGCGCAGCTGTCACAGGAGAGGGTGCTTGGGGGGAAGCAGCTTTCTGTCTGGGTTTCTCCATCTGCGCGGCTTTGTCTAGCACCGTCTCCATCTGAGTTCCTAAGCCTCACTCACCTGTTTGTGAAACTCCAGACGCTGTGTCCACCTGCAGGCAGCCTCCTCTCTGCGCATTCTTTTCACTTTTGCTTTCTGATTTTTGCTTTACTACCTCTACATATCCCCATTCTCCAGGTATTTTTCTAACTTCTATTTTCCCTTTATTTTTATCATTTGATATTAATAAACACCTAAGTTAAGTTGTAGACCAAAAGCTACCACCTCCACGAAGCTTTTTTCTACCCCCACAGGGTGGAATTTACAGCTGATTATCTCCTGGGGCATTTACCCATTATAACTACCCATGTCTTCTTGAGAAATTGTAGCTCCTTGGGTCAATAAGCTATTTGCCTCATGGAAATTCCACAGGGTAGAGACTGAAGGATTTTACTTAAAAATAAAATTTTTAAAAAAGAGGAAGAAAAAAGAAACTTTCACAGCTACATGAGAGAAGAGAGTGGCCCCACTGAAAACAGGGAAGAAAAGCTATGACCAACCTAGACAGTGTATTAAAAAGGAGAGACATCAAGGTCTGTATAGTCAAAGCTACGATTTTTCCAGTAGTCGTGTACAGATGTGAGAGTTGGAGCATAAAGAAGGGTGAGAATAGAAGAAGTGGTGCTTTTGAATTGTGGTGCTAGAGAAGACTCTTGGACTGAAAGGAGATCAAACCAGTCAATCCTAAAGGAAATCAACCTTGAATATTCATTGGAAGGACTGATGCTGAAGCTCCAATACTTTGGCCACCAGATAGGAAGAGCCAACTCATTGGAAAAGACCCTGATTCTGTGGAAGATTGAGGGCAGGAGGAGAAGGGAATGACAGAGGATGAGATGATTGGATGGCATCACCAACTCAATGGACATGAGTTTGAGCAAACTCTGGAAGATGGTGAAGGACAGGGAAGCCTGGTGTGCTGCAGTCCATGGGTCACAAAGAGTTGGACATGACTTAGTGATTGAACAACAGCAAATTAACAAGAACCTGGGTTCATGAAGCATGAAAGTGCCCTCCACCTGAGGCAGGCTTCTGTTTGTCAGGGGAAGAAAAAGGTCAGTGGAGAGTGCCCAGGGCACCATGCTCACTGGCATATGTCTTATCCAGAAGCTTCAGCTATTGATTCTTGGCCATTTGTCTTTCCACAGAGTCCCTCTGGGGTGATCATCATCCACTTGGGGGCCACAGGGTCATGTGTGTATATCCTCAAGGATGTTACTAGTGAACCATGGTAATGAGACTGGCATCTTGGGGAAATACACAAACCCAGCAGGAGAAAGGTGAGGCATGGGTTGCTGGCGTGCAGATATCTGTGAGAGCAATCAGCAGGTACTGATCTCACACCCTCTCAGACACTCAGATCCAGGCAGATGAGAAAGAAACTCAGGTGTTAGTACTTTTGAAAATCAGCGTGGGTCTTTCTTCTGTGCAGTCATGGTTGAAAAGCAATGGATTAGATAAATGAATGGAATTGAATGAAGCTTAGGACAGAGGTGGATGTTGATGACATGGTTAAAACTCAGTGAAAGCAGGCAGAGGGAGCAAGGGAGTGGCCACTGACAGATGAGTGGGACCAACCAATCCTGAAGGGTAGAAAGAGGGAAAGGAGTTATTTTGGGGAACATCAATAGAGAACAAGGGTTTTCCTTGTGGCTCAGCAGTAAAGAGCCTGCCTGCCAATGCAGGAGACTTGAATGTGATCCCTGAATCAGGAAGATCCTCTGGAGTGGGAAATGGCAACTCACTCCAGTATTCCCACCTAGGAAATCCTATGAACAGAGGAGCCTGGAGGGCTACAGTCTATGGGGTCACAAGGATGTGACAGTGACTAAACAGCAGTGACAAAACATCAGAGCAGTAGAGAACCAAGGGGAGATAGTAGCATCCTGATCCAGAAAGGGAGACCTACAGCTTCCATGGTAGTTGTTGCCATGAACACATGTGCAAAACACCTCTGTATGAACTTGAACCACCTGGTCAAGTAAACACACCAACCTTTCCCACTGTGTGGGGCTTGCTGCCCCTGGGCCAGGGAGAAACACAGCCCCAAGTCATTTGCAAGGAATGGCCATTCTATCTTATAGATCATGTGACATTATTTAACTAAAGGACCTCCTGCAGAGAGATGGCTTTCATTCAATGAAAAATGAAGGGCAGAGTACCAAATGAAGCGGAAAATCGAATGTTTAAATTCTGGGTAATAACCCTGAAGGAAGGAATGTGACAGAAGACAATTATTAGAGGAAGATAGTTTGTTTGTAATTAGATAGTCTGAATAGTTATTATTTTTAAGACTATAAGAATGTTAGGTGGAATAGATATTTTTTATTGCTCCATTTCTTTTACTGACAGTAATTCTAGAATCATGGCTACTTGGTTTTTAATCAGTGCCTGCTTGGCTTGGAGAAGTCAGAGTTTTCATCTTCCCAGACCTGCCCAGATGTGTGTAACTTTAACTTCGAACAAGACAAGCTCCTCAAGAGACTTTATTCTTTCCTTCTACTGTCTGATATGCCATTCCCCTTATCCCTCCTCTTGGCTGAAATCTTGAGCAGCTCAGTAACTCCTTAAAAATTTCTGTTGGATAGTAAAAAGGAGTTCTAGACAATTTTAGACCCCCAAATAGTCTTGAACTCAGTATTTAAAATGTCCAATATAGTTCAGTAGCCAAAACTCCACACAGTATTGAAAGCTGAAGTTTCACCTGTTCCTGATTGGAATACCTTAAGATGGAAGCCCTGCGAGGATAGAAGATTCAGACAATTTTTCTAATTCCCCGCTCTGGTCATTTTGTAAAAAGGTATCTAGCAATTTATTTATTTAAAATATCTATTCTTTTATTTATTTATTTGCCTGCCTAGGTCCTAGTTGCAGCATGTGGGATCTTTTGTTGCAGCTTGTAGGTGGGTTTAGTTGTTGCAAGGCATGTAGGATCTTAGTTCCCTGACCAGGGATCAAACTTATGTCCCCTGCATTGGAAGGTAGATTCTGTCTGCTGTGCTAAGTTACTTCCTTCAGTCATGGGCAGCTCTTTGCAACCCCATGGACTGTAGCCCGCCAGGCTCCTCTGTCCATGAGATTCTCCAGGTAAGAATACTGGAGTGAGTTGCCATGCCCCCTCCAGGAGATCTTCCCAACCCAGGGATCGAACCCAAATGTCTCATGTCTCCTGCATTGGCAGCAGGTTCTTTACTGCTAGCTCCATCTGGAAAGCTCAGTTCGGTTCAGTTCAGTCGCTCAGTCCTGTCCAACTCTTTGTGACCCCATGGACTGCAGTACAACAGGCCTCCCTGTCCATCACCAACTCTAGGAGTTTACTCAAACTCATGTCCATTGAGTCGGTGATGCCATCCAACCCTCTCATCTTCTGTCGTCCTCTTCTCCTCCCACCTTCAATCTTTCCCAGCATCAGAGTCTTTTCCAATGAGTCATTTCTTCACACCAGGTAGCCAAAGTATTGGAGTTTGAGCTTCAGCATCAGTCCTTCCAGTGAATATTCAGGACTGATTTCCTTTAGGATGGACTGGTTGGATCTCCTTGCAATCCAAGGGACTCTCAAGAGTCTTCTCCAACACCACAGTTCAAAAGCATCAATTCTTCAGTGCTCAGCTTTCTTCACAGTCCAACTCTCACATCCATACATGACTACTGGAAAAACCATAGCCTTGACTAGACAGACCTTTATTGGCAAAGTAATGTCTCTGCTTTTCAATATGCTGTCTAGGTTGGTCATAACTTTTCTTTCAAGGAGCAAGCGTCTTTTAATTTCATGGCAGCAGTCACCATCTGTAGTGTTTTTGGAGCCCCCCAAAATAAAGTCTTTCACTGTTTCCCCATCTATTTGCCATGAAGTGATAGGACTAGATGCCATGATCTTAGTTTTCTGAATGTTGAGTTTTAAGCCAGCTTTTTCACTCTCCTCTTTCACTTTCATCAAGAGGCCTTTAGTTCTTCATGTTCTGCTGTAAGTGTGGAGTCATCAGCATATCTGAAGTTACTGATATTTCTCCTGGCAGTCTTGATTCCAGCTTGTGCTTCACCCAGTCCAGCATTTCTCATGATATACTCTGCATATATGTTAAATAAGCAGGGTGACAATATACAGCCTTGACGTATATTCTATTTTTTTAAATTGGAGGATAAATGCTTTACAATGTTATGTTAGTTTCTGTTTTACAACAACATGAATCAACTGTAAGCATACATATATCCCCACCCTTTTGAATCCCCCTACCACTCCACCTCCATCCCACCCCTCTAGTTCATGAGAGTGGGGCAAATTGAGAGAGTAGGTTTGATATGTGTATACTGCTGTGTGTAAATAGATAGTTCGTGGGAATCTTCTTGATAACACAGGGAGCTCAGCATGGTGCTCTGTGATGGAAGGTGAATTCTTAACCACTGGACCCCCAGGAAAGTCTCTCTCCCTCTGGTCTTCTGTAGCCTTCCCAGTCCCACCTCCCTGGCCCCTTCAGGGTTAGGGCTGAGACAGAGTGGGTAAAGGGAGGACATGGGAGTCAGTGACTGCTGTGGTTAAACTGGTTTAACCATTGTGGAGAATAGTGTGGAGATTCCTTAAAAAACTGGGAATAGACAGGAGAACTAGCTGCCAGAGGAGTAGGTGGATGTGGAGTACATCTCTTTCCACAGATACATCAGGAATACACCTTCAAACACAGAAGTACATGCAGAACACCAGCTGAGAGTGGACAGGAGTACCTGACTGAGGGGAAAGAAATATATATAAGCATGCAAAACTTGGTAGGATGAAGGAACTAGGGAGAAAAACAGGAGTGTTAGTAGGACTGGACCTGCCCTTGGCAGGTAGGGGAACTGAATCAAGGGTCCAATCCCCACATCAGGGCAATTGTCTGAGTCAGAGGAGAAACATTTAAGGCTGAGAGTGAAACAGCTGATCTGTAGCAGCTTAAATGGAAGGAGAATCAGACAGTCCTTGCGGCAGCCATACATACCCCAGACAGGGATGCTGGTCCCCTGGAAGGTGCAGCAGCTGGGAGCTGGAGTTTAGGGATTGTGGAGAAATCCTAGGGCGAGGGCTGCTGTTGACTGCAGAGAGATGGCTCAAGGGGATGTGAGGAGGAGATGGTGGTGGAAAATGCCTGTGGAGGAAAGCCGGGCAGCTATGGAAGTAAGGGAATACTGCTGAGTCACATGTAGAGGGTGGAGCCATCACCATAGCCTCTCTCCCCCCACATGCCAGCTTTGGCAGCTGAATAATAGAGAGGCTGGTCCATCAAATGCCGGATGCACTGAACTACAGAGCAGGAACCCACGCAAGGTGCTCCTTCAAGTGACTGATGAGCTGATCTACAGAGTAGGACCCCAGCTAGGGAGGCCCCTCTATGTGCCTGATATCCTGAAAAACAAAAAAGGACCCCAGGCAAGGAAGCCCTCTAAGTGCCTGAATGGGAGAATCTACAGAGAAAGACTGGCCAAAGAGGCCTTCTTGTCGCCAGCTATAAGAGGCTGGCAAAAAGACTCTGATAGGGCTGTAACTCCTGCAGTGGAGGCAGTCCATGTCCCTGCACACTTGGCACCACCAGAGTCGCCTCAAGCCAAACAGCTGCACTACCTTCTTGCTCAACTCTCACTGGGGCAGAGCTGCCACAGGCAAAATAATCTTCCATCTATGTCTGCAGGGTCACTTTGGTAGTGTCCAACTCTGCGACCCAGTAGACTGTGGCCTGCCAGGCTTCTCTGTCAGGGAGTGGGGTTCTCCAGGCAAGAATACTGGAGTGTATTGGCCAATACTGGTTGCCATACCCTTCTAGAGCACTATATTTCCTGCTTCCCTAGCAGCCAACTCCCCTGAGTACCTGGTGCAGCCAGAACCCCTGCAATCCAAGCAGTTGCACCACCTCCACACCTGGCCCTCAGGGGCAAACACAAGTCCTCCAGGGCAGCCTCAGGAGCAGACTCCAGTGGACAACCCACATGCAGAGGTGGAAATAAAGCCACAGTTGAAACCTAGTGGCAGTGTGGCTAAGGAAGACCCAAAACCTTCCCACCAGCTGTACAAGCTGCAGATTAAATCCACGCAATCAACTAGGCAGACTCTATGTCTATGGAATATATAAAAGGTCATTGAGAGCTCCAACAAAAGAAAACACACTAATTTTCATAGCCGTGGACACTGGAGGCAAGAACACGCAGGAGTAGGACCAGGTTAGAATCTGAGCTGCCACTACAGCACGTCCAGAGATCAGCACAGTGCACCAGCCCTAAGTGCCCTGTCTCATGCATCGAACCTAGATTGTTGATCTATTTCACATATGGTAATATACATGTTTCAATGCTATTCTCTCAAATCATCCCATCCTTGCCTTCTCTCACAGAGTCCAAAAGTCTGTTCTTTACATCTGTGTCTCTTTTGCTGTCTCACATATAGGGTCATTGTTACCATCTTTCTAAATTCCATATATATATATATACTGTGTTGGTGTTTTTCTTTCTGACTTACCTCACTCTGTACAATAGGCTCCAGTTTCATCCACCTCATTAGAACTGATTCGAATGCATTCTTTTTAACAGCTGAGTGATATTCCATTGTGTATATGTACCACAGATTTCTTATCCATTCATCTGCTGATGGAAATCTAGGATGCTTCTATGTCCCAGCTATTGTAAACAGTGCTGTGATGAACATTGAGGTACATGTGTCTCTTTCAATTCTGGTTTCCTCAGTGTATATGTCCAGCAGTGGGATTACTGGGTCATATGGCAGTTCTATTTCCAGTTTGTTAAGAAGTCTCCACACTGTTCTTCATAGTGGCTGTACTAGTTTGCATTCCCACCAACAGTGTAAGAGGATTCCCTTTTCTCTGCATCCTCTCCAGCATTTATTGTTTGTAGACTTTTTGATAGCAGCCGTTCTGACTGGCATGAGATGGTACCTCATTGTAGTTTTATTTTGGATTTCTCTGATAATGAGTGATATTGAGCATCTTTTCATGAGTTTGTTAGCCAAATGTACGTCTTCTTTGGAGAAATATCTGTTTAGTTCTTTGGCCTATTTTTTGATTGGGTCATTTATTTTTCTAGTATTGAGCTGCATGAGCTGTTTGTATATTTTTGAAACTAATTCTTTGTCAGTTGCTTCATTTGATATTATTTTCTTCCACTCTGAAGTCTGTTTTCTCACCTTGCTTATAGTTTCCTTCATCATGCAAAAATCTTTTAAGTTTAATTAGGTCCCATTTGTTTATTTTTGCTTTTATTTCCATTACTCTAGGAGGTGGGTCATAGAGGATCCTGCTGTGATTTATGTCAGAGAGTGTTTTGCCTACGTTTTCCTCTAGGAGTTTTATCATTTCTGGTCTTACATTTAGATCTTTAATCCATTTTGAATGTATTTTTGTGTATGGTGTTAGAAAGTGTTCTAGTGTCATTTTTTTACAAGTGGTTGACCAGGTATTCCAGCACCACTTGTTAAAGAGATTGTCTTTTCTCCATTGTATATTCTTGCCTCCTTTGTCAAAGATAAGGTGTCCATAGGTGTATGGATTTATCTCTGGGCTTTCTGATTTGTTCCATTGATCTATATTTCTGTCTTTGTGCCAGTACCATACTGTCTTGATGACTGTAGCTTTGTAGTAGAGACTGAAGTCAGGCAGGGTTTATTCCTCCAGTTCCATTCTTCTTTCTCAAGATTGCTTTGGCTATTCGAGGTTTCTTATATTTCCATACAAATTGAGAAGTTATTTGTTCTGGTTCTCTGAAAAATATCATTGGCAGCTTGATAGGGATTGCATTGAATCTATAGATTGCTTTGGGTAGTATATTCATGTTTACTATATTGATTCTTCTGATCCATGAACATGGTATATTTCTCCATCTATTTGTGTTATCTTTGATTTCTTTCATCAGTGCTTTATAGTTTTCTATATATAGGTCTTTTGTTTCTTTAGGTAGATTTATTCTTAAGTATTTTATTCTTTTTGTTGCA
>SJYQ01003312.1:122067-140496 GCA_006410935.1 Redunca redunca
TAACCCTGGGGTGCTTCATTTCTTCTTTTTCTAGTTGCTTTAGGTGTAAAGTTAGGTTATTTATTTGATTTTTCTCTTGTTTATTGAGGTAAGCTTGTATTGCTATGAACCTTCCCCTTAGTACTGCTCTTACTGAATCCCATAGGTTTTGGATTGTTGTGTTTTCATTTTCATTTGTTTCTATGCATATTTTGATTTCATTTTTGATTTCTGCTGTGATTTGTTGGTTATTCAGAAGCATGTTGTTTAGCCTCTATATGTTTGTATTTTTAATATTTTTTTTCCTGTAGTTGACATCTAATCTTACTGCAATCTTACCATGATCAGAAAAGATGCTTGGAATTTCAATTTTTTTGAATTTACCAAGACTAGATTTGTGGCCCAGGATGTTATCAATCTTGGAGAAGGTCCATGTGCCCTTGAGAATTGTGAAATTGATTGTTTTGGGGGTGAAATGTCCTATAGATATCAATTAGGTCTAACTGGTTCATTGTATCATTTAAAGTTTGTGTTTCCTTGCTTATTTTCTGTTTAGTTGATCTATCCATAGGTGTGAGGGGAGTATTAAAGTGTCCCACTATTATTGTGTTACTGTTAATTTCCCCTTTCATACTTGTTAGCATTTGCCTTACATATTGCAGTGCTCCTATGTTGGGTGCATATATATTTATAATTGTTATATCTTCTTGTTGGATTGATCCTTTGATTGTTATGTAGTGTCCTTCTTTGTCTCTTCATGGCCTTTATTTCAAAGTCGATTTTATCTGATATGAGTATTGCTACTCTTGCTTTCTTTTGGTCTCCATTTGCATGAAATATCTTTTTCCAGCCCTTCACTTTCAGTCTGTATGTGTCCCATGTTTTGAGGTGGGTCTCTTGTAGACAGCATATATAGGGGTCTTGTTTTTGTATCCATTCAGCCAGTCTTTGTATTTTGGTTGGGGCATTCAACTCATTTACATTTAAGGTAATTATTGGTAAGTATGACCTCGTTGCCATTTACTTTGTTGTTTTGGGTTCGAGTTTATAAACCTTTTCTGTGTTTCCTGTCTAGAGAAGATCCTTTAGCATTTGTTGAAGAGCTGGTTTGGTGGTGCTGACTTCTCTCAGCTTTTGCTTGTCTGTAAAGCTTTTGATTTCTCCTTCATATTTGAATGAGATCCTTGCTGGGTACAGTAATCTGGGTTGTAGGTTTTTCTCTTTCATCACTTTAAGTATGTCCTACATTCCCTTCTGGCCAGAAGAGTTTCTATTGAAAGATCAGCTGTTATCCTTACAGGAATCCCCTTGTGTGTTATTTGTTACTTTTCCCTTGCTGCTTTTAATATTTGCTCTTTGTGTTTGATCTTCTTTAATATGTGTCTTGGGGTGTTTTGCCTTGAGTTTATCCTGTTTGGGACCCTCTGGGTTTCTTGGACTTGGGTGGCTATTTCCTTCCCCATTTTAGGGAAGTTTTCAACTATTATCTGAAGTATTTTCTCATGACCTTTCTTTTTGTCTTCTACTTCTGGGACTCCTATGATTCAAATGTTGGGGGTGTTTAACATTGTCCCAGAGGTCTCTGAGGTTGTCCTCATTTCTTTTAAGTCTTTTTTCTTTTTCCTCTCTGCTTCATTTATTTCCACCACTCTATCTTCCACCTCACTTATCCTATCTTCTGCCTCAGTTATTCTACTGTTGGTTCCCTCCAGAGTGATTTTNCATTTCTTTTAAGTCTTTTTTCTTTTTCCTCTCTGCTTCATTTATTTCCACCACTCTATCTTCCACCTCACTTATCCTATCTTCTGCCTCAGTTATTCTACTGTTGGTTCCCTCCAGAGTGCTTTTGATCTCAGTTATTTCATTATCCATTATTGACTGACTCTTTTTTTATTTCTTCTAGGACCTTGTTAAACATTCCTTGCCTCTTCTCAGTCCTTGTCTCTAGTCTATTTATCTGTAACTCCATTTTATTTTGAAGATTTGGGATCATCTTTACTATCATTATTCTGAATTCTTTTTCAGGTAGACTCTCTATCTCCTCTTTTATTTGGTTTGGTGGGCATTTATCATGCTCCTTTACCTGCTGAATATTTCTCTGCCTTTTCATTTTGTTTAGATTGCTCTGTTTGTGGTGGCCTTTCTGTATTCTGGAAGTTTTTGGTCCCTCTTTATTGTGGAAGTTCCTCCCTGTGGATGGGGTTGGGCGAGTGGCTTGTCAAGGTTTCCTGGTTAGGGAAGCTTGCTTCGGTGTTCTGGTGGGTGGAACTGGATCTCTTCTCTCTGGAAGTAATGAAGTGTCCAATAGTGAGTTTTGAGGTGTCTTTGGGTTTGGTGTGACTTTGGGCAGCTTGTATTTTGATGCTCAGGGCTATGTTCCTGCATTGCTGGAGAATTAGTGTGGTACGTCTTGCTCGAACTTGTTGGCTCTTGCGTGGAGCTTGGTTTCAGTGTAAGTATGGAGGCTTTTGGATGAGCTCTTGTCGATTAATGTTCCCTGGAGTCAGGAGCTCTCTGGTGTTCTCAAGTTTTGGATTTAAGCCTCCTCCCTCTGCTTTCAGTCTTATTCTTACAGTAGCCTCAAGACTTCTCCATCCATACATCACTGGTGATAAAGTGAAAGTGAAGTTGTTCAGTCGTGTCTGACTCTTTGTGACCCCATGGACTGTAGCCTACCAGGCTTCTCCATCCATGGGATTTTCCAAGCAAGAGCAGTGGAGTGGGTTGCCATTTCCTTCTCCAAGGGATCTTCCCAACCCAGGGATCGAACCCAGGTCTCCTGCATTGCAGGCAGACTTTACTGGTGGCTTTACTACCTGAGCCACCAGGGAAGCCCACTGATGATAAAACATCTAGGTTAATGGTGAAACACTTCTCCACAGTGAGGGACACCCAGAGGTTCACAGAGTTACATGGAGAAGAGAAGGGGGAGGAGGGAGATAGAGGTAACCAGGAGGAGAAGAGGGGCAGTCAAAAGGGGAGAGACCAGTCTAGCTAGTAATCAGTTCCCTAAGTGTTCTCCACAGCCTGCAACACCCAGAGAGACTCACAGAGTTAAGTAGAGAAGCGAGGGGGGGGGGGGAGGGACAGGGAACGTGAAGGGAGGAGATAGAGGTGACCTGGGGGAGAACAGGGAGAGTCAAAAGGGGAGAAGAGCAATCAAGCCAGTAATCACACCACTAAGTAAAAATGGGTACTGAAGATTAGATTCTTAAAGGTACAAAATTGATAACAAATAACAAAAAGCAAAGATTAAAAATCTAGATAGAGGTTAAACTTCCAAAAATACAATATTAAAAATGTAAAACAAAATCAACCACAAAAATTATAAAAAATATATATGTGAAATTTGCTTTAAAAATAGGGTCTGTTTTTGCAAGGTAATAGTAGGTTATAAAAATGAAAATTAAAGGAGTAATAAAGAACTTAAAATTTAAAGATGATAATAGTAAAAATATAACTAGGAATTTCTCTGGAGCTGTTGAGAGCAGTGTGGGATCAGTTCAGTTTCAGATAGTTCTTTGTTCCAGTTTATACTTCTCAAGATCTATAGGCCCCTTCCAATGCTTAGTCAATGCTAACTACAGGGTTTTAATCTGTTGTACCTGTCACTTCCAGAGTGGCTCCCTCTTCTTTTTTATTTTGGCTTCCTCTGTTTGCAAGTCTCTTCAGTGTCTAATTTCCGTCCTGATACAGGTGGTGAAGGTAGTCGCTTATTTAGGCTCCCTTGTTCAGTTGTGCTATGGGTGGGGAGGAACGCTGCAAACAAATATCACTGATGTGTGTGGGGAGTGCTTGCAGTGTCTGGTCCACAGTGGGTTTGCTCCCACTCACGGTGTGTGTGCTTTCCTGGTCTACACTGCTCAGGCTCCAGGTTGCTCTGTAGGGGAACTATCCAAAGCAGGCCCTGGGTTGTGTGCACGTCCCAGGTCTAAGCTGCTCAGGTTCAGGTTCTAGTGTACTCCACAAAGGCATAGACTCAGCTGGGCCTGCGTTTTGTGCCCTTCCCAGGTCTGAGGAGCTCAGGCGACCAGGTGCTTGGCAAGCACATGATCCCAGGTGTATGGTGCGTCTTATCACCTCCTGGGTCCCGACCACTCAGTTTCCTTGGTGCACCACAAGAGCGCCATCTCAGGTGCTCCGTGTGTCTCCTCTGGGGGCCTGAGCTCAGATTGCAACCCTGCCGGAAGATGTCAGCCATCCAGGATCCCAGGAAGACTTGGTTAGTGGTCTTGGGAGCCTGTTCACAGTTTGGTGGAGGATGCCATCTCTAAGGCCAAGATTGCCTCTCGCCTTCTGGTTCTGGCTGTCACCCTCCAGCCTCTCTGCCTCTGGCGGGGGAAGGGGCCGGTCCGAAACCAGCTAGCTCTCCTTTGTTATTCCCTCAATCCTTTGTTCTGTGAGCCGGCCAGGCTGTGCCTTAAGTTAGAGCTTTTTGCGGGAAATTTTTTTTTTCTCTCTCTCTCTTTTTTGCCCCTCTCTCTCTGACTATCCCACAGTTTGGGTTGCTATCTCAGGTTAGTTCCTCCAGATTGTCCTCAGGGCATTCAGGCCCAGTCCTTTCCCTAAGCATGCAACCCATACCTCCCCTGCTCGCTGGTGGCAGACGTGAGCGTGTGGTCTATTTCTCCACTGAGAGTTGTGGTTAAGGCATATATTCTGTGAGTTTTGTTTTGTTTTGTTATTTTTCCCCCCTCCTGGTTATATTGTCCTCTGAGATTCCAAAACTCCCCACAGACCCGCTGGTGAGAGGGTTTCCTAGTGTTTGGAAACTTCTCATTCAAGGCTTCCTCCCCAGGCCAGGTTTCCATCCCTAACTCTTTTGTCTCTCTTTTTATCTTTTATATTTTGTCCTACCTCCTTTCAAAGAGAATGGACTACCTTTCTGGGTACCTGAGGTCCTCCGCCAGCGTTCAGAGGTTGTTTTGTGGAAGTTGCTCAGCATTCAAATGATCTTTTGATGAATTTGTGAGGGAGAAAGTGGTCTCAGTGTCCTATTCTCCACCAGCTTAGGAAACCCTCCCCCTGCCCCCCGTTTATTATTCTTATGTTTTGACTTGTTCTGTAGATTCTTTTGGATTTTTTTTTCTTTTTTTGTTTCCCCCTCTGTTGTAGTTGTAGATTTTATTGACACTATGAAATCTAATTAAGCTTTTGAGCTTTTTTTTCCCCCTCAATCACCTTTTTTATTGTTGTTAGAAACCTTTGCCTCTACGTTGGGCTTTTGCAGGTCTGTGGAATTTTCCTTTATCTTCTCTCTCTCTCTCTCTTTAATTTTTAAAACCTATTATTAGTTTTTCTACATTTATTCCTTTACTTGCTTTTCCTAATATTCTTTTCCCCTTGCTTAATCTTTAATGTATATAAATCTTGTTCATCTACCTCTACTTAACTTTGCATATCTATCCTTTCTCTCTTTCCTTTCCTCTCAACATATTTGTTAGTTTTATTTTCATTGCTCTATTCCCCAGTTGGCACCTTGCTTTAGTTTTGTTTTCCAGTTTGTGCTTTAGTTAGCCTTGTTCTGGTAGATATAATTTTTGGTTTCCTTTGTTCCTTTGTTCGCCAGATCAACCTATTGTACTTTATTTTTGTTGGACTGTTTTGGTTTTGCTTATGGGTGTGAATATGTGTATATTCAGTCACACTTTTTATTGCTGTTATAAATCTCTGCCTCTATGTTGAGCTTTTGTAGTTTTATGGAGTCCCCCCCTTTTTTCTTTATTCTTCCATCTTTCTCTTTTCTATTTTATAACTTTAATTTTTAACTTTTTTAAACCTATTATATTTTTTCTACATTTATTCCTTTGTTTGCCTTCCTTACTGTTCTTTTCCCCTTGCAGTTACTCTTTAATGTATATAAATCTTCTTCATCTATCTCTATTTAACTTTGCATATCTGTTCTTTCTTTCCTTTCCTCTCAACATATTTGTTAGTTTTCATTGCTTTAGTCCCCACTTGGCATATTGCTTTAGTTTTGTTTTCCAGTTTGTGCTTTAGTTAGTTTTGTTCTTAACTGATGAATATAAATTTTTATTTCCTTTGCTCACTGGGTCAATCTACTTTTTTTTTGTTGTTGTTGTTGGTCTGTTTTGACTTTGCTCATAGGTGTATATGTGTATATTTCATTAATTTAATTATTATTTGCCTAATTTTGTAACTGCCATTTGTTGGGGGTTCATCTTTGGTTTCTCATTTTTGGATATTTGTTTTAATCTCACTTAACACCATAACAAACCCCTTGTGGAATCTTTGTTCCTGACCACAGATCAAGCCCTGAGCCTTTGGGGTGGGAGCGCTGACTCCAAGAACCTAGACTACCAGAGAACTAACCCTAGGGAGTATCAAATAGTGAGAACTCACACAGAGGAAACCACTTAAATACAAGACCACCCAACCATCAGTAGCATCCTGTGCAGGATGCCTCATCTAAACAACAAACAAAACAAAAATGCAAACTTAATAATCAGCAGACAGGGTTACCACCTCACTCAGTTTTGCGCATCAGAGGAAAGAGAAACAAACAAACAAAAACTCAGCACAAATCTCACTCTCTATGAAGTTTACACAAACCACTGGACCAACCTTCAGAGGGCAGAAACCGAAAGGAAGAAAGAATTCAACCTTGAAGCCTGGGAAAAGTAGAACTCAAACACAATAAATTAAAAAAAATAATGAAGAGGCAGAGAAATACTACACAAATGAAGGAACAAACTAGAAACACCGAAGTCCAAATAAATGAAGAGGAAATAGGCAAACTCCCTGAAAGAGAATTCAGAATAATGATGTTAAAGATGATAAAAAAAAAAACCTTGAAAACAAAATGGAAAAAAATGCAAGAATAAATTAACAAACACCTCGAAGAATTAAAGAATAAACATATAGAGACAAGCAACACAATTACTGAAATTAAAAATACTCTCAGTTCAGTTCAGTCACTCAGTCGTGTCCGACTCTTTGCGACTCCATGAATCGTAGCACACCAGGCCTCCCTGTCCATCACCAACTCCTGGAGTTCACTCAGACTCATGTCCATCGAGTCAGTGATGCCATCCAGCCATCTCATCCTCTGTTGTCCCCCTCTCCTCCTGCCCCCAATCCCTCCCAGCATCAGAGTCTTTTCCAATGAGTTAACTCTCTGCATGAGGTGGCCAAAGTACTGGAGTTTCAGCTTCAGCATCAGTCCCTCCAAAGAAATTCCAGGGCTGAGCTCCTTCAGAATGGACTGGTTGGATCTCCTTGCAGTCCAAGGGACTCTCAAGAGTCTTCTCCAACACCACACTTCAAATGCATCAATTCTTTGGCGCTCAGCTTTCTTCACAGTCTAACTCTCACATCCATACATGACCAATGGAAAAACCATAGCCTTGACTAGACAAACCTTTTTTGGCAAAGTAGTGTCTCTGCTTTTCAATATGCTGTCTAGGTTGGTCATAACTTTTCTTCCAAGGAAAAAGTGTCTTTTAATTTCATGGCTGCAGTCACCATCTGCAGTGATTTTCCAAAAGGAATCAATAGCAGAATATCTGAATCAGAAGAACCAAACACACCAACATTTGAACTATAGGGATCCCAGAAGAAGAAGAGAAAAAGAAAGGGTATGAGAAAAATTTTGAAGACATTATAGGTGAAAATTTCCCCAACATGGAAAAAGAAATAGTCAAGTCCAAGAGGCACAAAGAGTCCCATACAGGATAAACCCAGGGAAAAACACACCAAGAGACATACTAATCAAACTAACAAAGACTAAACACAAAGAAAGAATATTAAAAGCAGCAAGGGAGAAGCAATAAGTCACACACAATGGAAACCCCATATGCTTAACAGCTGATCTCTCAGCAGAAACTCCACAGGCCAGAAGGGAATGGCAGGATATATTTAAAGTACTGAAATGGAAAAATCTACAACCAAGATTACTGTACCCAGCAAGGATCTCATTCAAAATTGACAGAGAAATAAAAAGCTTTTGAGACAAGCAAAAGTGAGGAGAATTCAGTACCAACAAACTAGCTTTACAACAAATATTAAATGGACTTATATAGTCAAGAAATACAAGAGAAGAAAAAAAATCTACAAAATCAACCCCAAACAATTAAGAAAATGGCAATAGGAGCATATATATTAACAATTAGTTTAAATGTAAATGGATTAAATGTTCCAACCAAAAGACACAGACTGGCTGAATGGATACAAAAACAAGACCCATATATATGCTGTCTACAAGAAACCCTCTTCAGACCTCAAGGCACATATAGACCGAAAGTGAGAGGATGGAAAAATATATTCCATGCAAATAGGAAGCAAAAGAAAGCTGGAGGAGCAATCCTCATATCAGACGAAACAGACATTAAAATGAAGGTTACAAGAGATAAGGGAGAACACTACATAATGATCAAAGGCTCAATCCAAGAGGAAGACATAACAATTGTAAATATCTATGCACCCAACATAAGAGCACCTCAATACATAAGACAAACACTAACAAACATACAAGGGGGAAATGGACAGTAACACAATAATAGTGGGAGACTTTAACACCCCACCCACACCAAGGACAGGTCATCAAAAAAGAAAATTAAAAAGGAAAATGCATGTTTTAAATGATACATTAGATGAGATGGATCTCATTGATATCTTCAGGACATTTCATCCAAATGCAGAAGAATACACCTTCTTCTCAAGTGCATATGGAACATTCTCCAGAATAGACCACATCTTGGGTCACAAATCAAACCTCACTAAATTTAGGAAAATTGAAATCATATCAAACATCTTCTCTGACCACAATACTGTGAGACTAGATATCAATTAAAAGAAAAAACTGTAAGAAACACAAACGTGCAGATTAAGCAACACATTTCTAAATAACCAACAGGTTACTGAAGAAATCAAAAGGGAAACAAAAAAATTTCTAGAAACAAATGACAATGGAAACATGACAACTCAAAACCTGTGAGATGTAGCAAAAGCAGTTCTAAGAGGTAAGTTTATAGCAATACAATCCTACCTCAAGAAACAAGAAACACATCGAACAGATAACCTAAGTTTACACCTAAAACAATTGGAAAAAGAAGAACAAAAAACCCCCAAAATTAGTAGGAGGAAAGATATCATAAATATCTGAGCAGAAATAAATGAAAAAGAAATTAAAGAAATAATAGTAAAGATTAATAAAACTAAAAGCTGGTTCTTTGAGAGGATAAACAAAATTGACAAAGCTTTAGCCAGACTCACCAAGAAAAAAAGAGGGAAGAATCAAATCAAGAAAATTAGAAATGAAAAAGGAGAGGTTACAACAGTTAGTTACTGCAGAAATACAAAGTATTATAAGACTATTATGAACAACTATATGGCAATAAAATGGATAACCTGGAAGAAATGGACAGATTCTCAGAAAAGTTCAATCTTCCAAGAATGAACCAGGAAGAAACAGAAATTATGAATGACCCAGTTATAAGAACTGAAATTGAAGCTGTAGTCAAAAATCCCCCCAAAAACAAAAGCCCAGGACCAGATGGCTTTACAGGAGAATTCTATCAAACATTTAGAGAAGAACTAATGCCTATCTTTCTAAAACTCTTTCAAAAAATTGCAGAGGAAGGAACACTTCCAAACTCATTCTACAAGGCCACCATCACCTCAATACCAAAACTAGACAAAGACAACACACAAAAAAGAAAACTACAGGTCAACATCACTGAAGAACATAGATGCAAAAGTCCTCAAAGAAATTTTAGCAAACAGAATTCAGCAACACATCAAAAAGCTCATATACCATGATCAAGTTGGGTTTATTCCGAGGATGCAAGGATTCTTCAATATATGCAAATCTATCAATGTGATATCCCATATTAATAAATTGAAAGATAAAAATCATATGATAATCTCAATATGCAGAAAAAAGCCTTTGACAAAATTCAGCATACTTTTATGATTAAAACTCTTCAAAAAATGGGCATAGAAGGACCCTACTTCAACATAGTAAAGGCCAAATATGATAAGCCTACAGCAAACCTTATTCTCAATGGTGAAAAACTGAAAGAATTCCCCTAAGATCAGGAACAATATAAGGTGTCCACATGCACCACTATTATCCAGCATAGTTCTGGAAGTTCTAGCTATAGCAATCAGAGAAGAAAAGAAAAGGGATTCAGATTGGAAAAAAAGTAAATCTCTCACTGTTTGCAGGTGACATGATACTGTACATAGAAAACCCTAAAGATAGTATCAGAAAATTGCTAGAGCTAATCAGTGAATTTAGCAAAGTTGCAGGGTACAAAATCAATGCACAGAAATCACTTGCATTTCCATATATTAACAATGAAAAATCACAAAGAAAAATTAAGGAATCAATCCCATTCATCATTGCAACAAAAATAATTAAATATCTAGGAATAAACTTACCTAAGGAGACAAAAGAACTGTACACAGAAAATTATAAGACACTAATGAAAGAAATCAAAGATGACATAAACAGATGGAAAAATATTCCATGTTCCTGGGTAGGAAGAATCAGTATTGTGAAAATGACTATACTACCAAACACAATCTACAGATTCAATGTGATCCCTATCAAATTACCAGTGGCATTTTTCACAGAACTAGTTTTTCACAAAAAGCTTCACAATTCATATGGAAACACAAAAGACCCTGAATAGCCAAAACAGTCTTAAAAAAGAAGAATGGAGCTGGAGAAATGAACCTTCCTGACTTCAGATTATACTACAAAGCTTCAGTCACCAAGACAGTATGGTACTGGCCCCCAAACAGAAATATAGACCAATGGAAAAAGACAGAAAGCCCAGAAATAAACCCATGCCCCTATGGGTATCTTATTTTTGACAAAGGAGGCAAGAATATACAATGGGGCAAATATAGCCTCTTCAATAAATGGTTCTGGGAAAACTGAACAGTGACATGTAAAAGAATGAAATTAGAACATTTCCTAACACCATACACAAAGATACATTGAACATGGATTAAAGACCTAAATGTAAGACCAGAAACTATAAAACTCTTAGAGGAAAACATAGGCAGAACACTCAATGACATAAATCAAAGCAAGATCCCCTATGACACACCTCCTAGTGTTATGGAAATAAAAACAAAAGTAAACAAGTGGGACTTGATTAAACTTAAAAGCTTTTGCACAGCAAAGGAAACTATAAGCAAGGTGAAAAGACAGCCCTCAGAAAGGGAGAAAACAATAGCAAATGATACAACTGATAAAGGACTAATTTCCAAAATATACAAGCAGCTCATACAGCTCAATGCCAGAAAAACAAACAACCCAAAAAAGTGGGAAAAAGACCTAAATAATAATTTCTCCAAAGAAGATATACAGATGGCTAACAAACACATGAAAATATGTTCAACATCGTTCATTATTAGAGAAATGCAAATCAAAACTACAATGAGATGTCACTCCACACTGGCTGTCATCAAAAAGTATACAAACAATAAATGCTGGAGAGGGTGTGGAGAAAAGGGAATGCTCTTTCACTGTTGGTGGGAATGTAAACTGATACGGCCACTATGGAAGACAGTATGGAGATTCTTTAAAAAAACTAGGAATAAAACCACCATATGACCCAGCTATATGGCCCCACTTCTAGGCATATACCCTGAGAAAACCAAATGAAAAAGACACATGTTTCTTATTGTTCATTGCAGCACTATTTACAACAGCTAGAATGTGGAAGTAATCTAGATGTCCATCGACAAATGAATGGATAAAGAAGTTGTGGTATATATATATATACAACAGAATATTGCTGCTAAGTCACTTCAGTCATGTCCAACTCTGTGCGACCCCATAGACAGCAACCCACCAGGCTCCCCTGTCCCTGGGACTCTCCAGGCAAGAACACTGGAGTGGGTTGCCATTTCCTTCTCCAATGCATGAAAGTGTAAAGTGAAAGTGAAGTAGCTCAGTCGTGTCCGACTCTTCGCGACCCCATGGACTGCAGCCTATCAGGCCCCTCCATCCATGGGATTTTCCAGACAAGAGTACTGGAGTGGGGTGCCATTGCCTTTTCTGCAACAGAATATTACTCAGCCCTAAAAAGGAACATATTTGAGTCAGTTCTGATGAGGTGGATGAACCTAGAACCTGTTATACAGAGTGAAGTGAGTCCAAAAGAGAAAGATAGATATTGTATTCTAATGCATATATGGAGAAGGAAATGGCAACCCACTCTAGTATTCTTGCCTGCAGAATCCTGTGGACAGAGGAGGCTGGTGGGCTCCTGTCCATGGGGTCGCAGAGTCAGACACAACTGTAGTGATTTAGCAGCAGCAGCAACGCATATATATGGAATCTCGAAGAATGATACTGAAGAATTTATTTGCAGGGCAGCAGTGGAGAAACAGACACAGAGAATAGACTTATGGACATGGGGAAAGGGGAGGACAGGGTGAGATGTATGGAAAGAGTAACATGGAAACTTATATTACCATACGTAAAATAGATAGCCAATGGGAATTTGCTATATGGCCCAGGAAACTCAAACAGGGGCTCTGTATCAATCTAGAGAGGTGGGATGGGGCAGGATATGGTAGGGAGGTTCAAAAAGGAGGGGATATATGTATACCTATGGCTGATTCATGTTGAGGTTTGATAGAAAACAACACAATTTTGTAAAGCAATTATCCTTCAATTAAAAAAAATAAATTAAGAAAAACTGGGTATACAACTGCCATATCATCCAGCAATCCCACTGCTGGGCATATACCTCAAGGAAACCAGAAATGAAGATTCTGGTTATGTACCAGATATGTACCATATGTACATATCTGAAGATATATACCCCAATGTTCATTGCAGCACTATTTATAATAGTACTCTGCTTATTTAAATTCTATGCAGAGTATATCATGTGAAATGCTGGGCTGGATGAAGCACAAGCTAAAATCAAGATTGCTGGGAGGAATATCAATAATCTCAGATATGCTGATGATACCAGCCTTTGCTGGCAGAAAGCAAAGAAGAACTAAAGAGTGTCTTGATGAAAGTGAAAGAGGAGAGTGGGAAAACTGGTTTAAAACTCAACATTCAAAAAATAAAGATCATGGCATCCAGTCCCATCACTTCATGGCAAATAGATGGGGAAACAATGGAAACAGTGAGAGGCTTTATTTGGGGGGGCTCCAAAAACACTACAGATGGTGACTGCAGCCATGAAATTAAAAAAAAACAAAAAACAAAAAAAACCGCTTGCTCCTTGGGAGAAAAGCTATGACCAACCTAGATAGCATATTAAAAAGCAGAGACATTACTTTGCCAACAAAGGTCCATCTAGTCAAAGCTATGATTTTTTCCAGTACACATGTATGGATGTGAGAGTTGGACTATAAAGAAAGCTGAGTGCTGAAGAACTGATGCTTTTGAACTGTGGTGTTGGAGAAGGCTCTTGAGAGTCCTTTGGACTGCAAGGAGATCCAACAAGTCCATCCTAAAGGAGACCAGTCCTGAATATTCTTTGGAAGGGCTGATGCTGAAACTCCAATATTTTGGCCACCTGATGCGATGAACTGACTCATTGAAAAAGACCCTGACGCTGGGAAAGATTGAAGGTGGGAGGAGAAGGGGACAACAGAGGATAAAATGGCTGGATAGCATTACTGACTCAATGGACATGAGTTTGAGCAAGCTCCAGGAGTTGGGGTAGGACAGGAAACCTCTTCATTCCATGGGGTGCCATAGACCCCAACATGACTGAGCAACTGAAGTGAGCTGAACTGAGGAGATGGAAGCAACCTAGATGTCCATTGACAGATGAATGGATAAGGAAGTTATAGTACATATACACAATGGAATATTACTCAGCTATAAAAATGAGCATATTTGAGTCAGTTCTAATGAGCTGGATGAACCTGGAGCCTATTATACAGAGTGAAGTAAGTCAGAAAGAGAAAGACACATACTGTATATTAATGCATATAATGGAATTTAGCAAGATGGTACTGATGATACAGGTTGGCAAAGGAGACACAGATGTAAAGAACAGACTTTTGAACTCAGTGGGAGAAGATGAGGGTGGGATAATTTGAGAGAATAGTACTGAAACTTGTAAAAGCGTCTGTCTACAATGCGGGAGACCCGAGTTCAATCCCTGGGTTGGGAAGATCCGCTGGAGAAGGAAATGGCAATCCACTCCAGTTCTATTGCCTGGAAAATCCCATGGACAGAGTAGCCTGGTAGGCTACAGCCTATGGGGTCGCAAAGAGTCGGACACGACTGAGCGACTTCACTTCACTTCACTTCACTTTGTACATTACCATATGTAAAACACATGACCAGTGCAAGTTAGATGCATGGAGCAGGGCACCCAAAGTCAGTGCTCTGGGACAACCCAGGGGAATGGGATGGGGAGGGAGGTGGGAGGAGGTTTGGGATGGTGGAGACATATCTATACCTGTAGCCGATTTTGTTGAATCGGTAAAAACCATCACAATATTGTAAAGTAATTATTCACCAATTAATTAATTTTAAAAAATGACCGCAATGGTTGTGATGAGTTTTGGGTGTTTCCTGGGCTTCACGTATGGTGACTGCTGATGCTTCCCCTCGAAGGTGTTCCTTTCACTGGGAACATCCACGTGTGGATCCTATGTTGTGGGCACTGGCTGTCACTCAGGAGCTTCCCCTCAGCTTCTGCATCCCATAGAATCCTTGCACCCTCTGTCTGCTGAGCTTGTCTCACCCCTGACCAGAGGCACTTCTGGGTGTTGTTGTTTAGTCCCTCAATCATGTCCCACTCTTTGCAGCCACATGGACTGCAGCATGTCAGGTTTCCTTATCCTTCACTATCTCCCAGAGTTTGCTTAAACTCATGTCCGTTGAGTTGGCGATGCCATCCAACCATCTCACCCTCTATCACTCCTTTCTCCTGCCCTCAATCTTTCCCAGCATCAGGGTCTTTTCCAATGAGTCGTCTCTTCACATCAGGTGGCCAAAGTATTGGAGCTTCAGCTTCAGCTTCAACATCAGTCCTTCCAATGAATATTCAGGGTTGATTTCCTTTAGGATTGACTGGTTTGATCTCCTTGCAGTCCAAGGGCTCTCAAGAGTTCTCCAGCACCAGTTTGAAGGCATCAATTCTTCAGTGCTGATCAATTTCAGTCACTTTAAAAGATGATACTCAGTGCCCTGACTCTACTCTTGGACCCTCAGCAACTTGGTACTACCTGTGATTGTCCCACCGGGGCCAGATGATACATGTCCCAGCTTCATTGTGCCTCAGGTGGGCAGTGTCTCTGTGGCTCCTTAGCAGGTGTGAGCCACAGGTGCTTACAAAAGTAAGCTGTTCACTACTTCTGGCTCTTTGGCTGCCTTCCCTTTCCTGGATAACTTCCTCACTTTCTTATAAGGACCCTCTGCAGTCGCCTCCTGTGTAGCCACCTGCTCTCAGATCTGTGTCCAGGGTGGAGTCACTAGGAGGATACCTGAGAGGAAGCACAGCTACACTCCCTTTGATGGATGTGTAATTGGCTCCCACCATGGCCACTGCTGTTCGTTTAGCTGCTAAGCCCAGCCATAGCCTCTCACTCTCACTCTTCCCAGTCACTGGGTCTTCTGGATCCTTTAGTTTCAAAAGACACCTGATAAGATCTCTGAGAGGTCCCCTGGAACCCTGCACTGGACTCTGAATCACATGATGGCACAGTCTCCCACCCCTTCCTCATAGAGGGTGAGATAGAAAAAAAACCACAACATTGCAAATTCTCTCCTGAATGAATCTCTTTAGAGCAGAGCTTTTGGTTTTGGGCACAAGATGCATTTGTTTTGCAGCATCTCTCACTTTAGTGGGTTGGAGGCACCTGCAGTTTTGAGCTTTATCCAGTTTTAACCCACTGTTGTCAATGTGAGTGCTCAGTGCTACAGAGGGGCTCCAAGGACAAGAGGAGGTGAGAACATTGTGAAGGTGGGGCCTTGGTCTTGCCTCCTGGGCACCTGTGACAAGGAGATGCTCCATCAGTGATGTTAGTGGAAAGTACAAATGTGTGCTCAGACTTTAGAGGTTACTTCTGTGGTCAGTACTGCACTAGTCAGGGTTCTCCAGGAGATACATATCTGTATCCCTCTATGTATGTTTCTGTGTGTCTACCTCTCTACCTATGTATTTCTGTATGTATCTACGTATCTACCTACCTGTGTATCTACCTGTCTACCTATGTGTCTATCTACATATGTATCTGGGCTTCCCCTGTGGCTCAGCAGGAAAAAATCTGCTTGCAATGCAGGAGACGTGGGTTTGATCCCTGGGCTGGGAAGATCCCCTGGAGGAGGAAGTGGCAATCTACTCCAGTGTTCTTGCCAGGATAATCCCATGGACAGAGGAGCCTGGAAGGCTACTGTCCATAGGGTTGCAAAGAGTTGGACACGACTGAAGCAACTGAGCATTCACGTACCTGTGTATCTATCTGCCTACTGATGTATCTATTTATCTATATATGTACGTATATATATGTATCTGTCTACCTATTAGGTACGTATGAATGTATCTACCTATGTATCTTTCTGTAGGTCTGTATCTATGAATCTATCTATGTATCTGTAGCTCTATGTCTATCCATCTATCTATCTATGTATCTTTCTCCTTCTATCACCAAGTTATTACAAGGGCTCTGCTAATGTGATAATGGAGGCTGGCAAGTCCCAGATCTGTAGGCCCAATATCCCAGTGTGAGTCTGAAGGCTGGGAGCTGCTATACAACCAGGAAGAGCCTGGAAGCAGTGAGGCAGGACAATCTGCTTTCTCAGGGAAAGGTTTTGGCTTCCAACAGATTGAATAAGGCCCACCCACCCTGGGGAGGGCAATCTGCTTTACTCCATCTGGTGATTCAAATGTTAATCTCATCCAGAAACACTTACAGACACACCCAGAATATTGTTTGAGCAGACAACTGGGCATACCACGATCCAGTCATATTGATACAGAAAATTAACCATTGCAGCTATCAAATTAAGAAAAAACCCCAGCAGGTTTTAGAATCATAGACAAATGTTTAAAATCTTGATCAAACTTCTATGAGAGTTTGGAGACAGTAGAGGAGAGACATTCGACTATATTTAGAACTTTCTTGTGTTTGCTCACTGAATGCTGCCAATCAACTTGTGCAGTGAGAAATATTATTTGCAGTATATCAAGGAGGAAGCTGATGCTCAGAGAGGTGAAGGAACTCACCCAAGCCCATGTGAACAGTATCTCTGAAGAGGACAGGACAAAGCATATGGCGTCTGGAAATTTACCATTAGAAACTAAGAATTTTGGAAGAAGGACTTATTGTCTTTACAGAGAAAAGTTCACCTGCAGCTATATTATGATCCACATATTGTTTCAGTTTTTGGCATAACAAATTACCATTAATTGGATTCTTTAAGACAACAGGTATTTATTCTCTTACAATTCAGGCCAGAGCTCCAAAATGAAGGTGTCAGCAGGGCCGCATTCTCTCTGAAGGCTCCAGGGAAAGGGCTGTTTCTGCTTCTTCCTACATTGTGGCTGGTGTGCCAGCATTCCCTGGCTTGTAGGTGCATCGCCTAAACCGTGTGGTGTTCTCCCTGTGTGTCTGCACCTTATTCTCCCTCTGCATCTGGGTTCAAATCTGCATCTTCTTATAAGGACACCAGTCACTGAATTTAGGGCTCACCCCAAACCAGAATGACCTTGTCTTGACTTGATTACATCTGCAAAGAGTGTATTTCCAAGTAAGGTCACATTCACAAGGACCAGGGGGTTAGGACTTCAAGTTTTTGGGGTGATGCAATTCTGCCCACTCTACACACTATTGGGCACTTTCTCCTCGAGTTAGGATTTCCTGTTGGAGGAGACTGGACAGAAGGAAGTCGCAGAAGGCGCTGATGGCTGTGTGGTTTGAAGCCACAGTGCCAAGGGTCATGGAGCCAGATTTCTGAGAAAAGGCATGAGAGCTGTAGGTTCCTTTTTGGTTTCCTGGGACACTCCTGTGGAGAAGGAGATGGCAACCCACTCCAGTATTCTTGCCTGGAGAATCCCATGGACAGAGGAGCTTGGTAGGCTACAGTCCACGGGGTCACAAAGAGTCGGACATGACTGAGTGAACCAGTAGTAGTAGCAGGGACACTCCTGGGATTACTTGTACACATAGTACAAGTGATGACCACCAACACCTTCCCTGCCATTTTATCTTTGTCTGTTTTACAGTTTTCCCCAGATACAACCCTGAACAAAAAAGCCCCACATGTGTGACATGAAAATCCTTCCCTGTACACTTACTACTTAAAAAAATGTTTAGTTTGGGATTGACATGTACACACTGCTGTATTTAAAATAGATAACCAAAAAGAATTTCCTCTATAGCACAGGGAAATCTGTTCAGTAATCTATAATAACCTAAATGGGAAAAGAATTTGAAAAATAATATTATATATATATGTGTATATATATATATATATGTGTGTGTATA
>SJYQ01003312.1:140655-151289 GCA_006410935.1 Redunca redunca
TAGGAAAACTTAAAAAAATATTTAAGAGTTGGAGCTGTCCTAAGAGGAAAATTTAGAGAGTGGAGTAAGAATTCTCCAAACTAGAAAGCCATAATTTTTCTAATTGTGAACCAAGGAATGAAGCTTGTCAGAACTGTCTTAACTTGAACTCCATCCTTCTGTGTCAACCCATCCTGACAAGATGTGCTGCATCTCATAGACCCTGTTCACACTGTTTTTAAGACATCTCCTATCCCTTAATAGCTGGGATGAACAAACACATTCTGGAGAAATTATAAAAAGCTATGAGCAATGAGTACAGAGTTCACCTCTTTTGGTACAAATATACTCAGGGCTATAAAAAATCTGACTGATTAACTTAAGAATAAGATGTGGTTTAGTTCAGTTCAGTTCAGTCGCTCAGTCGTGTCTGACTCTTTGCGACCCCATGAATCGCAGCACGCCAGGCCTCCCTGTCCATCACCAACTTCCAGAGTTCACTCAGACTCACGTCCATCGAGTCAGTGATGCCATCCAGCCATCTCATCCTCTGTCGTCCCCTTCTCCTCCTGCCCCCAATCACTCCCAGCACCAAAGTCTTTTCCAATGAGTCAACTCTTTGCATGAGGTGGCCAAAGTGAGTTTCAGCTTTAGCATCAGTCCTTCCAAAGAAATCCCAGGGCTGATCTCCTTCAGAATGGAGTGGTTGGATCTCCTTGCAGTCCAAGGGACTCTCAAGAGTCTTCTCCAACACCACAGTTCAAAAGCATCAATTCTTTGGCGCTCAGCCTTCTTCACAGTCCAACTCTCACATCCATACAAGATGTGGTTAGATCACCTTTATTAGGTTTTTTTTTTCTTGTCTAAATTTTCTTTGGAAACATTTGCTTTAGTGTAAGTACCAGATCTTAAAAATCTATTGCCTAAAGGTAAGTGTTGGAAGGTGAAGGTGAGGTGAAGTCGCTCAGTCATGTCCGACTCTTTGTGACCCCGTGGACTGTAACCTACTAGGCTTTTCCATCCATGGGATTCTCCAGGCAAGAATACTGGAGTGGATTGCCATTTCCTTCTCCAGGGGATCTTCCCGACCGAGGGATCAAAGCCGGGTCTCCTGCATTGGAGGCAGACGCTTTAACCTCTGAGCCACCAGGGAAGCTAAGTGTTGGAAAGTTTTCAATAATTCAAAATACAGGTGTGTGATGGAATCAGGTTTGAAAACTGCACAACCTTCATTTGGCAGCATCTGTGGAGTTCTGCTGTGCTGATTGCAAGGGTCAAGGATAAAAATAAATGGGTTTACCAAGCTTCTTGGTGCTTTAGATGGGAGATAAGAATGAAGTAGTTCATCTCTGATGTGTCCTACGGGGTATACAGACAGGATGACCCTGAAAGGTATTATTATTTTGAATAAAGGGTAGTTTCTAGGACTACAATCTTGCTTTTCCTCATTTTACCAAAATATGAAAATGGGTCTATTTTATTAACTGAGTTTCCATGGTATCATAAATAAGATATATTCTCTTTCACAGCTTTTGCTCATAATTAAACTTGTCAAGACCACTCCTCATTTTTATCAATTCATTTTGAAATTTTCAGTAAAGTAGACAGTAAACCTTCTGTATCCATGGGAGCAGCCTGTTTAGTTTCAACCAAGCTCAGATTGAAAACTACAGAGAAAAACAAAGTTCCAGAAAGCAAAATTTGAATTGGCTCCTCCTTGGCAACTATCTACATGACATTTTTATTGTATTTACAACTATCTACTTGAAGAAGGCTGAGTGCCGAAGATTGATGCTTTTGAACTGTGGTGTTGGAGAAGACTCTTGAGAGTCCCTTGGACTGCAAGGAGATCCAACCATTCCATTCTGAAGGAGATCAGCCCTGGGATTTCTTTGGAAGGACTGATGCTAAAGCTGAAACTCCAGTACTTTGGCCACCTTATGCCAAGAGTTGACTCATTGGAAAAGACTCTGATGCTGGGAGAGATTGGGGGCAGGAGGAGAAGGGGATGACAGAGGATGAGATGGCTGGATGGCATCACCGACTTGATGGACGTGAGTCTGAGTGAACTCCGGAAGTTGGTGATGGACAGGGAGGCCTGGTGTGCTGCGATTCATGGGGTCGCAAAGAATCGGACACGACTGAGCAACTGAACTGAACTTAGCATTTACATTGAATTAAGTGTTATAAGCAATCTGTTCAGTCACCCAGTCCTGTCGGACTCTTTGCAACCCCATGGACTGCAGCACATCAGGCTTCCCTGTCCTTCACCATCTCCCAGAGATTGCTCAAACTCATGTGCATTGAGATGTTGATGCCATCCCACCATCTCATCCTCTGTCGTCCCCTTCTCCTCCTACCATCAATCTTTCCCAGCATCAGGGCCTTTTCTAATGAGTTGGCTCTTTGTATCAGGTGTATTGGAGCTTCAGTTTCAGCACCAGTCTTTCCAAAGAATATTCAGGACTGATTTCCCTTAGGATTGACTGGCTTGATCTAGCAATCCAAAGGACTCTCAAGAGCCTTTTCCAACACCACAGTTCAAAAGCATCAATTCTTTGGTGCTCAACCTTCTTTTTGGTCCAAGTCTCACATCCATACATGACTATAGATTACGTGCAAACATAATAACGTTTACATAAAGAACTTGAGTATCCATGAATTTTGGCACCCCAAGGGTGCTAGTCCTGGATCCAGTTCCCTGTAAATACCAAGGGATGTTTATACAAATAGGTAGCTATCAAATGTTTAGACTACAGTAGTACTCTATATTGGAGAAGGCAATGGCACCCCACTCCAGTACTCTTGCCTGGAAAATCCCATGGATGGTGGAGCCTAGTAGGCTGCAGTCCATGGGGTCGCTAAGAGTTGGACACAACTGAGCGACTTCCCTTTCACTTTTCACTTTCATGCATTGGAGAAGGAAATGGCAGCCCAGTCCAGTATTCTTGCCTGGAGAATCCCAGGGACAGGGGAGCCTGGTGGGCTGCTGTCTATGGCGTCACACAGAGTCGGACACGACTGAATTGACTTAGTAGCAGCAGCAGTACCCTATATACAAACGAGTTCCATTCCAAGAGTCCAATTTGTTCATAAATCCAAGAAAGTTAGCTGAGGTACCCAACTAACACAATCATCTATATAGTACTGTACTGTAATAATAGGTTTATAATACTTAGCACACAAATAATACATAAAAAGTAAATGAACACACAAAATAAAGAAAATATTTTCAATCTTACAGCATGCTGCCATCAAAAGTACAGTACAGAAATACAGAGGCTGCATCAAGTGAACAGACAAGAAGAGTTACTGACTGGAGGAGGGACAGGAGGTGGGAGATGGTAGAGCTGAAGGGTCATCAGCAATAGGAGACAGAGGGCAAACTGCCATTTTATTCATGCCTGACATTGAAGGAACACACGTTCAGATCTTTGACAGTTCACACTTTCAGGTTTGTATGTAGGGGACCTACTCTATTGCTTGCTACAACTTATGGACCGTCAACCCATGTTGGGGATTTAGGTTGGTTGTTGGTAGCTCTGGAAACAAAATAAGGACATTTCAAGTGTCTCTTACAGATCCTTCTTAGCACAAGGATCACCTTGGAACCCACGGTGCTGTGTACTTGGAAACATTCATTCCTACCTAGGACTGGAGGTCGTGTGGAAAGAGAAATGCTAGAGCTTGCAGCTCCTTCCTTCAACCCAAGTCCTGAGACTTTCCAGGGCTGGAATCCAAGATACTCACATTGACCCACATCTGCTCACAACATGCCATATCCAAGCTGGAGTGTGAACACTTCCCTTTCTGATTTATCTTTTTCCCCCATGTTTTATCACCAGATGTAAAACTTAGACATGACCAGCCAGAAGCAGCCAGGGCTTCCCAGAGTAGTGGTAAAGAACCTTCCTGCTAATGCAGGAGACAAGAAAAAATTGGGTTCAGTCCCTGGGTTGGGAAGATACCCTGGAGGGGGAAATGGCAACCCCACTGTAGAATTCTGGCCATGAACAGAGGAGCTGGTAGTCTACAGTTCATGGGGTCGCAAGGAGTCAGACACAACCAAAGTGACTTAGGACACACACATACACAGCCAGAAGCATAAATGAAGTGATGTGACAATGTGGGGGTGGTCAGCCACAGGTGTGCAGATGTTTCATGGGGAGGAGAAGGTGTGACAAGGGCTGTCCCCTTAGACGCCTTGTGGAGCTTCAGGGGCATGGGGCAGGGGTCTCGGGGGATAATGATCAATTCTCACTCTGCTCTGAGAAGTAGCAGCTGTGTGATGTTGGATGAAGCACATCTCTTTGGGGTTCAGCTCCCTCATGTGCAAAATAAATAATGGGAGAAGACACCTCACCCAACAGGGTTATCAAAGTATCAAGTGGAGGATAGGAAGCAGAGGAACTGAACAGCATATCAACCCATGAGAAATCACAATCACATCATGGCAGTGGTACTCTGCATATCATGTCCAACTCTGTGATCCCCTGGACTGTAGCCCTCCAGGCTCCTCTGTCCATGGGATTCTCCAGGCAAGAATACTGGAGTGGGTTGCCATTTCCTTCTCCGGGGGATCTTCCAGACCCAGGGATCGAAACCAGGTCTCCCACATTGCAGGTGGATTCTTCTCCATCTGAGCCACCAGGAAAGTCCAATCACATCATGTGCATCTAACAAAGTTCCTGGTATGTAATGGATACTTTTTGAAAAGTCTGTGGAATTAATTCAGAATGAATAAATGAAGGGTTACAGGGAGGAGTTCAGAGACCAGAGGTGGAGGAGGGTATTTATAGGTTCAAGGTTCACTGCTGAAGTAGAAAAGAAAACAGGATATGTAATTTCACATGTATTTATAAGGCAGCTACTGTTTTCAGAGTTTTGTGCTGGGCAAGTTGGGAGAGAGGTGAGCTTTGTGAGACGTGGAAACTACATGTCATCTGGCAGTCCTCAACCACCCCTGAGAAAGGGAGGTGAAAACATAAGTCACATTTTATGTGTATATATGTGAGACTGTTCTGTTGTTCAGTTGCTAAGTCATGTCCAACTATCTGCGACCCCGTGGACTGTAGCGTGCCAGGCTTCGTTGCCCTCCACTGTCTCTAAGAGTGTGCTAAGATTCATATCCATTGAGTTGGTGATGCCATCTAACCATTTCATCCTCTGCCTCCCCCTTCTCCTTTTGCCTTCAATCTTTCCCAGCATCAGGATTTTCTCCAAAGAGTTGGCTCTTCACATCAGGTGGCCAAAGTATTGGAGCTTCAGCCAGAGCCTTCCCAATGAATATTCAGGGGTGATTTCCTTTAGGATTGACTGGTTTGATCTCCTTGCTGTCCAAGGGATTCTCAAGAGTCTTCTCCAGTACCACAATTCAAAAGCATCAAGCCTGTACTTCTGGTCTATTTGTATTTGAGCCATTACTGAAGTGTCTCAATTAATACACTTCTATAGTAAACCTTGAAATGTGGTGTGTAAGTCCTCCCACTTCTTGCTTCCACATGGTCTTGCCTCTTCTAGGTCCCACATACTCCTATGTTTGTTTTAGAATCACATTGTTAAATTCCACCCAAAAACCTGTTGGAATTTTGGTTGGTATTATGTTGACTTCATAGATCAGCTTAGGGGGTGGAGAAGAGCTGTCATAACAATATCAGCTTCCCTATTTGTGATCACAATCTATTTTTCCATTAAGTTGTCTTCTTTCATTTCTTAGTAATATATTTTTACTTTCACAATGGTGATCACACACAGACTTTGCCAGAATTATTCCTAGGTATTTATGTTTTGGATGCTGTTGTAAAAAGTATTTTTTTAAATTTATTTTAAGATTATGTGTCACTTTAGAAGCCTCTCTGGTGGCTTCCCTGATGGCTCAGATGGTAAAGAATCTGCTTGCAATTCAGGAGACCTGAGTTCAATCCCTGTGTCAGGAAGATCCCCTGGAACAGGGAATGGCAATCCACTCCAGTATTCTTGCCTGGAGAATTCCATGGAAAGAGGAGCCTGGCAGGCTACAGTTTATGCGGTTACAAAGACTTGGACACAACTGAATGACTAACACTTTTACTTTAGAAGCCTCAGCTTGAGTTCAGACTCTCCCATTTACCAGCTGTGTGTCTGGGGACACCTGCCCTTACCTGCCTCAGTTTCCTCATCTATAACTGGACTTGTAACAGTTTCCCATTACCATATTATTGAGCAAATCACCTAGAAGTGAGTGCCGGACTAAGATATTCTCCAACACTGCCTGGATGATGTAATACCTTGGGTAAGTTGGTTGTAGGCCTTTGGGGGGTTCAAAGTTTGTGAAAATTCAATAAGTATTAGCATCTTTCTCAGAGAAGGCAAGGCACCCCACTCCATTACTCTTGCCTGGAGATTCCCATGGATGGAGGAGCTTGGTAGGCTGTAGTCCATGGGGTCACTAAGAGTCGGACATGACTGAAGCGACTTAGCAGCAGCAGCAGCAGCAGAGTCTTTCTAGATGTGCATTCATTCAAGCCACTTCAGTCGTGTCCAACTCTTTGTGCCTTCATGGACTGTAGTCCATCAGGCTCCTCTATCCATGAGAATCTCGAGGCAAGAATACTGGAGTGAGTTGCCATGCCCTCCTCCAGGGGATCTTCCTGAGCCAGGTATCTAACCTCTCGTTTCTTATGTCTCCTGTACTGGCAGGTGGGTTCTTTACCACTAGTGCCATCTGCGAAGCCCTCTTTCCACATATTCTCTTGTAAAGCCATTTTTTTTTTTTTAAATTTCTGCAAGAGAAACAAACCATCAGATCTTTAAAGTGGGAGAATTCCTGCAAGATGAGTGGATCTATACTGTTGTCAAAGTGTTCACAATTTGAAGGGGGCAAGCACATTTCCGTTTTGTATTTTTGCAATTCCTAGTGAGGACACCATTGTGAGGGCTCAACGGAGACCTTTTGCAGAAGCCTTCTGCCTCATGACCACCATTTAGGACTACTTAGTGCCCAAATGTACCAGGCCAGTGTTCTGCATGAGTTACTTTCTAAGTAGATGGTTTCCTTTTCATCATAGTAACTGAAACTCCGACGCCCTGAAGGGGACTGGAACATGTGAGTCAACAGTGGCCCACAGAGCCAGGGAAATTGTCTGAGAGGCTGTTCTTTCTGGTATGTCTTTGATTATGGAAAATCAGCTTCCTGCAAACACATGCGTCTGCTCAGTGCTCAGCTGGCCACTTTGAAGGCCCATTTCCCATATTTTTAAGTCTGTTGGGGGTCCTTGCTTCCCCATCCCCCATCTTTAAATGTCCTTTAGGCTTTCACTTGTGTGGATCATTTGGGGGAGTCAGTCCATTGAGGGGATGGTGGACTAAAACCCACCTTTCCATCTCCCAGAAGTGTCCTTTGCCTGTCCACATGTACACCTGCATTCCCATGAAAGTGCCCATCCCCACAGCTGGGGAAGACAGCCTGTGCCAATCAGGGTGGGCACTGCCAGATGGGGGCCACCTGCACTTGGCAACTCCTCTTCCTGTTTTCATGTTCTCTTCTCCCCTTTTGGCCTGCAGTGCCTCTTGGCCTTACTGACCATCCAGCTATGAAATTAAGAATCAGAATCTTCCCATTTCATCCATACATATACACACACCTTTTATTAAAACCATTCTAGATCTAGACATCATCATATCAATACTAAGTGAAGTAAGTCAGAAAGAGAAAGGCAAATAGCCTGTGATATAACTTATCCGTGGAATCTAAAATATGACACAAATGAACCTATTTACAAAACAGAAACAGACTTACAGATATAGAGAACAGACGTAGGGTGACCAAGCGGGAGGGAGGTGAGAGAGGAATTGGGAGTTTGGGACTGGCAGATGTACACTATAACATATAGAATGGATAAACAGCTAGGTCCTACCTACTGTATAGGGAACTATATTCAATATCCTGCAATAAGCCATAATGGAAAAGAATATGAAAAAGAATATATATATATATATACATATATATATGTATATATATATGGCATACATGCTTAGTCATATCCAACTCTTTTGCAACCCCATGACTGTAGCCCACCAGGCTTCTCTGCCCATGCACTTTTCCAGGCAAGAATACTGGAGTGAGTTGCCATTTCCTTCTCCAGGGGATCATCCTCATCCAGGGATGAAACGCTTGTCTCCTATGTCTCCTGCTTTGGTAGGTGTATTCTTTACAACTGCACCACGTGGGAAGCTCTCTCTCTCTGTGTGTGTGTGTGTGTGTGTGTGTGTGTATTTGATGCTTTTGAGCTGTGGTGTTGGAGAAGACTCTTGAGAGTCCCTTGGACTGCAAGGAGATCCAACCAGTCCATCCTAAAGGAAATCAGTCCTGAATATTCACTGGAAGGACTGCTGCTGAAGCTGAAGCTCCAATACTTTGGCCACCTGATGTGAAGGGCTGACCCATTGGAAAAGACCCTGATGCTGGAAAAGGTTGAAGGCAGGAGGAGAAGGGGATGACAGAGGATGAGATGGTTGGATGGCATTATCAACTCAACAGACATGAGTTTGAGCAAGCTCCGAGAGTTGGTGATATGCAGGGAAGCCTGGCATGCTGCAGTCCACGGGGTCGCAAATAGTTGGATACAACTGAGTGACTGAATAGAACTGAACTGAATATATGGCTGAGTCAGTTTGCCGTACAGTGGAAATTAATGCAACACTGTAAATCAACTATACTTCAATAAAATAAATTAAAAATACACTCTGGATCTAAATACCAGTGTTCCATGTCTAAATAGAAACAAAATTAATTACATTAAATTGTACCTTATAGGAAAAAATATTAAAAATATTCCTGATAATTTAAAAACATTCAAATTGGGCTTCTTTTCACAGAGGGTCAGAAAGATCCCCTGGAGAAGGGAATAGCTACTCACTCCAGTATTCTTGCCTGGGAAATCCCACAGACAGAGGAGCCTGGTGGGCTACAGTCCATGGGGTCGCAAAGAGTTGGACACAACTGAGTGACTAACACTTTCACACTTTCACATAGGGTGCTTGGAGATGTTTGGGGCTGCTTGGGAGTAAGGCAAATTGCCTTGGCATTTACAGTTTGGAAACTAAAGGCAGTTCTCATAATGTTTAGTAAAAGAAAATTAAAGTGAAAATCACTCTGTTGTGTTTGATTCTTTGCGACCCCATGGACTATACAGTCCATTGAATTCTCCAGGCCAGATTACTGAAGTGGGTAGCCTTTCCCTTCTACAGGGGATCTTCCCAACCCAGGGACTGAACCCAGGTCTCCTGCACTGCAGGCAGATTCTTAACCAGCTGAGTCACCAGGGAAGCCCAAGAATACTGGAGAGGATAGCTTATCCCTTCTCCAGAGAATCTTCCTGATATAGGAATAGAACTGGGGTGTCCTACATTGCAGGTGGATTCTTTACCAGCTGAGCTACAAGGGAAGCAATTTTTTGTGAGTCCTTCTTAAAAAGGGCAACGGTGACAAGTAGGTTGTAAAGTCACATACAGGGACTCAGTGAGTGAAACCAAAGAACAAGGTCGGGGAGGTTGTACACACCCAGTGGCTCACAAACCCCAAGCAGATTTCACTTGCTTTGGATTCCATGGCTTACCTGGCCTTTAGTGAAAAGTACCAAAGCTCTCATTTTCCTCCCAGAGGAGGAACACTCTGTGGGAAGAGGAGGAAGGTGCCTCTGGCCATAGGGTGCTCTGCTGTATCACAAGGAAGTAAGAAACCTGCCTTCTTTCAGGGCACCCCGAAGTAGAAATCTAGGCCTGGCCTTTGGTCACATGGTCACCAGTGCACATAGAAACAGCCTTCTTAGGCATAGAAAAACTTTATCTTTAATTACCATCATGTAGTTGACTCTTGGTAAAAGACTGTGAAATAAACTCATGTGTGGTGGAGCTTGGAGAATTTTGAGCATTACTTTACTAGCATGTGAGATGAGAGCAATTGTGCGGTAGTTTGAGCATTCCTTGGCATTGCCTTTCTTTGGGATTGGAATGAACACTGACCTTTTCCAGTCCCGTGGCCACTGCTGAGTTTTCCAAATTTGCTGGCATATTGAGTGCAGCACTTTCACAACATCATCTTTCATGATTTGAAATAGCTCAACTGGAATTCCATCACCTCCACTAGCTTTGTTCGTAGTGATGTTTGCTAAGGTCCACTTGACTTCACATTCCAGGATGTCTGGCTCTAGATGAGTGATCACACCATCGTGATTATCTGGGTCGTGAAGATCCTTTTTGTACAGTTCTTCTGTGTATTCTTGCCACCTCTTCTTAATATCTTCTGCTTCTGTTAGGTCCCTACCATTTCTGTCCTTTATCGAGCCCATCTTTGCATGAAATGTTCCCTTGGTATCTGTAATTTTCTTGAAGAGATTTCTAGTCTTTCCCATTCTGTTGTTTTCCTCTATTTCTTTGCATTGATCACCGAAGAAGGCTTTCTTATCTCTTCTTGCTATTCTTTGGAACTCTGAATTCAGATGCTTATATCTTTCCTTTTCTCCTTTGCTTTTTGCTTCTCTTCTTTTCACAGCTATTTGTAAGGCCTCCCCAGACAGCCATTTTGCTTTTTTGCATTTCTTTTCCATGGGGATGGTCTTGATCCCTGTCTCCTGTACAATGCCACGAACCTCAGTCCATAGTTCATCAGGCACTCT
>SJYQ01003312.1:151551-162411 GCA_006410935.1 Redunca redunca
CTGAAATCAAGATTGCCGGGAGAAATATCAATAACCTCAGATATGCAGATGACACCACCCTTATGGCAGAAAGTGAAGAGGAGCTAAAAAGCCTCTTGAAAGTGAAAGAGGAGAGTGAAAAAGTTGGCTTAAAGCTCAACATTCAGAAAATGAAGATCATGGCATCTGGTCCCATCACTCCATGGGAAATAGATGGGGAAACAGTGGAAACAGTGTCAGACTTTATTTTTTGGGGCTCCAAAATCATTTCAGATGGTGAGTGCAGCCATGAAATTAAAAGACGCTTACTCCTTGGAAGAAAAGTTATGACCAACCTAGATAGCATATTGAAAAGCAGAGACATTACTTTGCCCACTAAGGTCCATCTAGTCAAGGCTATGGTTTTTCCAGTGGTCATGTATGGATGTGAGAGTTGGACTGTGAAGAAGGCTGAGTGCCGAAGAATTGATGCTTTTGAACTGTGGTGTTGGAGAAGACTCTTGAGAGTCGCTTGGACTGCAAGGAGATCCAACCAGTCCATTCTGAAGGAGATCAACCCTGGGATTTCTTTGGAAGGAATGATGCTAAAGCTGAAACTCCAGTACTCTGGCCACCTCATGCGAAGAGTTGATTCACTGGAGAAGACTTTGATGCTGGGAGTGATTGGGAGAAGGGGACGACAGAGGATGAGATGGCTGGATGGCATCACTGACTCAATGGACGCGATGCTGAGTGAACTCCGGGAGTTGGTGATGGACAGGGAGGCCTGGCAAGCTGCGATTCATGGGGTTGCAAAGAGTTGGACACGACTGAGCGACTGAACCGAACTGATGGTGGAGCTGGTACCCCACTCCAGTATTCTTGCCTGGAAAATCACATGGACGGAGAAGCCTGGTGGGCTGCAGTCCATGGGGTTGCTAAGAGTCAGACACGACTGAGCGACTTCACTTTCACTTTTCACTTTCATGCATTGGAGAATGAAATGCATGGCAACACACTTCAGTATTCTTGCCTGAAGAATCCCAGGGACAAAGGAGCCTAACGGGTTGCCATCTATGGGGTCGCACAGAGTCGGACGTGACTGAAGCAACTAAGCAGTAGCAGTAGCAGTAGTGGCATGGTGGAGCTGATAGGGGCCTCTGAAGAGATCTATGTCACCCCTCTTAGTTCATCAGTTCAGTTCAGTTCAGTTCAGTCACTCAATCGTGTCCGACTCTTTGCGACCCCATGAATCGCAGGACTCCAGGCCTCCCTGTCCATCTCCATCTCCCAGAGTTCACTCAGACTCACGTCCATCATGTTCGTGATGCCATCCAGCCATCTCATCCTGGGTCGTCCCCTTCTCTTCCTGCCCCCAATCCCTCCCAGCATCAGTCTTTTCCAGTGAATCAACTCTTCGCATGAGGTGGCCAAAGAACATGAATACCAGAGTGGTTACCTGCTTGCCTAGCAACCGGATGATAGTAGTGGGTCCCTGGTATTCTGCTGGGTTCTCCCCTCCCAGTTACTCCACGTGTAATCCACTTGATGGGGTAGCTCAGGGTGAGTCTTATGTCTTGGGTGACTTCTGTGCACACTGGGCTGCAGCATACCAGGCTTCCCTGTCCTTCAGTATCTCCTGGAGCTTGCTCAAACTCATGTCCATTGAGTCAGTGATGCCATCTAACCATCTTCTCCTCTGTTTTTTCCTTCTCCTCCTGCCTTCAATCTTTCCCAGCATTAGGGCCTTTTCTAATGAGTGAGCTCTTTGTATCAGGTGGTCGAAGTATTGGAGCTTCAGCTTTAGCATCAGTCCTTGCAATGAATAACCAAGGTTGATTTTCTTTAGGATTGACTGGTTTGATTTCCTTGCAGTCCAAGGGATTCTCAAGAGTCTTCTCCAGCACCATTGTTTGAAAGCAACAATTTTTTCAGTGCTGTCTTCTTTATGGTCCAACTTACATCTGTAATTGACTGCTGGAAAAACCATAGCTTTGACTAAATGGACCATTGTTGGCAAAGAATGTCTCTGCTTTTTAATATACTCTCTAGGTTTGTCATAGCTTTTCTTCCAAGGAGCAAGTGTTTTTCAATTTCATGGCTGCAGTCACTATCTGCAGTAATTTTGTAGCCCAAGAAAAGAAAATATGTAACTACTTCCACTTCTCCCCCATCTATTTGCCATGAAGTGTTGGGACTAGATGCCATGATCTTCGTTTTTTGAATGTTGAGTTTTAAGCCAGCTTTGTTGCTCTCCTCTTTCACTTTCATCAAGAGGTTCTTTCTCTTTGGTTTCTGTGAGTAGAGTTGTATTTTCTTCATATCTGAGGTTGTTGATATTTCTCCTGGCAATCTTGATTTCACCTTGTGATTCATCCAGCCTGGCATTTCACATGATGTACTCTGCATATAAGTTAGATAAACAATGTGACAATATATAGGCTTGGTGTACTCCTTTCCCAATTTTGAAACAGTTCATTGCTTTATGTCCAGTTCTAACTGTTGCTTCTTGACCTGCATGTTGGTTTCTCAGAACACAGGGAAGGTGGTCTGGTATTCCTATCTATTGAAGAATTTTCCATAGTTTGTTATGATCCACCAGTCAAAGGCTTTAGCACAGTCAATGAAGCAGAAGTAGATGTTTTTCTGGAATTCCCTGCTTTTTCTATGAACCAAATGATACTGGTAATTTGATCTCTGGTTCCTTTGCCTTTTCTAAATCCAGCATGTACATCTGGAAGTTCTTGGTTCACATACTGTTGAAGCCCAGCTTGAAAGAACAATATTGCATAGGAACCTGGAATGCTAGGTGCATGAATCAAGGTAAAGTGGACATGGTCAAGCAGGAGATGGCAAGAGCAAATATCAAGATTATAGGAATCAGTGAACTAAAATGGACAGGAATGAACAAATTTAATTCAGATGACCATTATATCTACTACTGTGGGCAAGAACCCCTTAGAAGAAATGGAGTAGCCCTAATTGTTAACAAAAAAGTCTGAAATGCAGTAGTTGGATACAATCTCAAAAATGACAGAATTCCATATCTAAATGGTTACAAATGTAACCTCTTTGGGCATGTTTGGCCCTCTCTGTTTACCACATGACTGGCAATCCCACTACTGGTCATATACCCTGAGAAAACTTTAATTGAAAAAGACAGACGCATCCCAATGCTCACTGCAGCACTATTTATAATAGATAGGACATGGAGGCAACCTAGATGCCCACTGACAGATGAATGGATGAAGAAGTTGTGGTACATATATACAATGGAATATTACTCAGCCATAGAAAGGAACAGTCAGTTCTAGTGAGGAGGATGAATTTGAAAGTGAAAGTGAAAGTCACTCAGTCATGTCTGACTCTTTGCAACTCCATGGACTTGACAGTCCATGGAATTCTCCAGGTCAGAATACTGGAGTGGGTAGCCTTTCCCTTCTCCAGGAGATCTTCCCAACCCAGAGATGGAACCCAGGTCTCCCACATTCCAGGTGCATTCTTTACCAGCTGAGTCACAAGGGAAGCTCATAAAAAGGAACACATTTCAGTCAGTTCTAGTGAGGCGGATGAACGTAGAGTCCATTATATAGAGTGAAGTAAGTCAGAAAGAGAAAAACAAATGCCGTAGATGGACACATATATAAGGAATCTGGAAAAATAGCACTGATGAATCTATTTGCAGGGCAGTAATAGATACAAAGACATCGAGATCATATTTTGGAGACAGTGGGGGGAAGGAATGGAGGCAAATTGAGAGAGTAGCATTCAAACATATACACTACCATATGTAGAATATATGGCTAATCAGAAGTTGCTGTATAACACAGGAAGCTCAACCAGGTGCTCTGTGACAAGCCAGAGCTGTGGGATGGGGTGAGGTGTGGGCAGGAGGTTCAAGAGGCAGGGGACATATGTATACTTATGGCTGATTCACATTGTTGTATGGCAGAAGTCAACACAATATTATAAAGCAATTATGCTCCAATTAAGCATAATAATAATCTGTAAACCCTTCTATAGAAAGAATGATTATGTTCCCAGAGATTCCCCCCCCCCCATATGTTTTAATCAGATGGGCTTCCCAGGTAGCTCTAGTGGTAAAAAAGCCACCTGCCAATGCAGGAGACATTAAGAGACACAGGTTCCTTCCCTGGGTCGGGAAGATTCCTGGAGAAGGAAATGGCAACCCACTCCACTACTTTTGCCTGGAGAATCACATGGACAGTGGAGCTTGGCAGGCTACAGTCCATGGGGTCACAAAGGGTCAGACACGACTGAGCACCTGGCTGCATTTTAATCAGATGCTATGTGGCAAATACATGAGATGTTGTATTCTCTCGTACTGGTGATACTTGGAAACCTAAAATCACTTCAACTTCTTATTTCCTTAAAAAAAAAAACACCCCAAAACTTAAAAAGCCTTCATCTCAGTTTACACCCACAAAGTTAAATTTTAAATCATAGAGTCAGATTATCAATGTTCACCCAGAGGATTGAAGCAGAATCATTAAATCTTATTACAAAGCCAAGTGCAGAAAGTAATTGCACATATTTATAAGTAGCTTAGAATTGATTAAAAATGCATAAAGAAAAGCTGCAAAATTCTCCACAGGCCCAAGAATGCTACCCCCTCAGGGAGACCATTACAGCTGCTCATTCTCTGAGTAACCTTCATGGTTTCCCTGTGAACGGGCAGGAGGGCGGGCTCCTGGCTGGTCAGCTCTTTGGAGCAGAGGCTGTGGCAGGCTGGAGAGGTCGCTATGGTTTGGCCAGCCCAGGAGGAATGGAATTTGTATTCCTTTCAGGAAGCATTGAGGAAAGTCATCATTATACTGAAATGATAAGTCATTCCCAGCGCATTGTCCCCACCTCAGACTGCATTTCTGCAGGGTAACCTGTACTACAGGGAGGGTTGGAAGAGGAAAAAGCAGACCAAATATTAAAGGGGATTCTAGGAGCGTCCACCCAGACGCAGGGGGCAGCAGCTGGTGAGCTGATATTTTTAGTGAGATTTCAGCTAATTTCTAAGAACATCCACTGATATTTGTCTTCCCTGTTTACAATCTCTTGGAAATCACTTCGTGTAGCCTCCAGCCAATCATTATGTTGGTTTGGGGCCAGTCACACATGAACCACTGTGATTGGCTCTTGAGGGTGAATGATGATTTCATTCAACTAACTTCTCATGAAACACCTGTCATGGTGGCGGTAGTAGTAAAGACCGCGCCTGCCAATGCAGGAGGCATAAGGGGTGCGGATTTGATCCCTGCATCAGGAAGATGCCCTGGAGGAGAGCATGGCAACCCACTCCAGTGCTCTTGCCTGAAGAATCCCGTGGACAGAGGAGACTGGCAGGCTACAGTCTATAGGGTCGCAGAGTCGGACACGACTGCAGCGACATAGTATGCACACACCTGGGCCAAGCAGGGCTTCCGCAGTGGCTCAGCCACCAAAGAATTCACCTGCAGTGCAGGAGACCGCCCCCAGTGCAGCAGACCTGGGTTCAGACCCTGGGTCGGAAAGATCCCCTGGAGGAGGAAATGGCAACCCACTCCAGTATTCTTGCCTGGGAAACCTCATGGACAGAGGAGCCTGGGGGGCTTACAGTCCATGGAGTTGCCAAGAGTCGGACACAACTTAGTGACTCAACCACCACCTAGGTCAAGAACTGTTCAAAGTGTAAAGAAACAGCCCCAACCTCAAGAAGTGAATATTATGGGGGAAGGAGGGATGTATTCTATCAGTGGATGTGGGCACATGGCCCCACAAATGATTATGGGATTCTTTAGGCAAGAGTACTAGAGTGGATAGCCATTCCCTTCTCCAGGGGATCTTCCTGACCAGGGATTGAACCTGGATCTCCTACACTGCAGGTGGACTGTTTACCATCTGAACCACCAGGAAAGACCAACAACAACAACAACAAAAACATAACAAAAAACATCTGCATCTCAGTGGCTGACACATCAGGGTTTCTCTCCTCCCTCCCTCCCTCTCCCTTCTCTCCCTTATTCTTTCTTCCCTCACTCTTTCTTTCTCTCTTTCATCTTTTTGTACAGACACATATGAAGCACTCACCATGGGGCAGACATTCTGCTAGGTGCCAGCAACACAATGTTAACAGCCCGTTTCTTAGTAACTCATGGCCTGTGCTCTAGACTTTCCCCTTGGAATAAATTCTAAATAGAAGGTTACCTTCTATTGGCCCCACTTTTATTTTTATTTCTTCTTCTTTTTAAAAGAAACACATATTGAAATGAATATTAGAAACCCTGTGAATATGGCTGGAGGAAATTTTCTGAACTAAACCCACTCCTGAAAACAACACCCAGATCAAGAAGTGAAGCATGTTATCCACCCCCAAACCCTTATTTTTCCCCACCCCCCAATCATTACTCCCAAACATTACTTTGGCCATCTGATGCAAAGAGCTGACATATTTGAAAAGACCCTGATGCTGGGAAAGATTGAAGGTGGGAGGAGAAGGGGATGACAGAGGATGAGATGGTTGGATAGCATCACTGACTCAATGGACATAACTTTGGGTAAACTCTGGGAGTTGGTGATGGACAGGGAGGCCTGGTGTGCTGGGGTTTGTGGTATCACAAAGAGTTGGACACAACTGAGTGACTGAACTGAACTGAATCATTACTGCCCCTAAATAATACTATAGATGATGGTTCTTTTTTTTTTTTTTGGATTTTGACCTTTATAAATACAATTATACTATTCACAAAAGAGGATTACAAAGTACATTTGACTGCATATTGATTTTTTTTAAATGACTACATAGATCCTGATGCATCTAGGTATGGTTTTAGATATGATATTCTTTATTAAAACATAGTTTTTTTTAAAGTATATATATATTTAGTTTTTTAAGTCTTTATTGAATTTGTTACAGTATAACTTCTATTTATTCTATTTTATGTTTTGTTTTTTTGGCTGCAAGTTATGTGGAATCCACCAAGCTTCTCCGTCCATGAGATTTTCAAGGCAAGAGTACTGGAGTGGGTTGCCATTTCCTTCTCCAAGGAATCTTCCCAACCCAGGGATCGAACCCCAGTCTCTCACATTGCAGACAGACGTTTTACCATCTGAGCCACCAGGGAAGTCCATTAAAACATAGTTTTTTTTAAAGTATATATATATTTAAATTTTTAAGTCTTTATTGAACTTGTTACAGTATAACTTCCATTTTATGTTTTGTTTTTTTGGCTGCAAGTCACATGGAATCTTAGCTCCCTGACCAGGGATTGAACCCATGCCTCCTTCATTGGAAGGTGAAGCCTTAACCACTGGACCACCAGGGAAGTCTCAGTACCACATGGCTGCTGACATCACAGCTAATGGTAGACACACCACCTCCGTCAGATTTCCTTTGACTAATGCAAAAGCCATGTTTACCCAGAGTGTGATTCAAGGTCTCTGCCTCTGAAATCCCACCTTCTTTTCCTTCTCTGCCCTTTTATTTTCTTTTTTTTTTCCCCCAGAAACTCACATTTGTAGCCAATTTAGAATATTACATTAGAAATCATACCTAGGTGCATTCAGGAATATTTAGTCATTTCCTAAAAGCAGCATACAGTCAAATACAAGGTTAGAGCATGCTGATGACTCTCTCTCACTAGCAGCAGAAGGTAAATTCCCTTGAACAAGGACCAAATCTCCAGTCTTACTATTTTGTAAGCTACCTGCCACCCTCCCTCCCTTGTAGTCCAACACCATGCTTGGCCCAAGTGGTAATCCAAGAAAATGTTGCTGAGTGGAATCTTCTGATTGTATTTGAGTTTTTGAATAATTACATAAATCACATTCATTTTGGAGGAGTTAATGACTTCAAAAAGTGGCTTCTACTCCAGAATGAGAGGCTGAGCACCTGTGTTTCTTTTCTGTTCTCAAAATCCTATTAAAACGAGAGTTGGGGAATGATAAATGATTCAGCTTATAACCATAAAGAGGATGGGAGGGAAACCATCATTGATGGGCAGCTTTCTATATGTTTTCTGAAGACAAAGGCAGGTGAAGTAATAGTGATGGAGAAGTCGGGGAGGAAGCTCCAGAGGGGACTGTAACTGGGAGAGACCCCAAAGGCCCACCTGTTCACATGCCTAGTGGGATCCATGGAGCTTTTGAACTCCCAGATGCTTTTGATGGTGGGAGTGAGACATGGGAGGATCAATCAGGACTTACGCCCAGGTAAGCCCCTTCATAGACTTTGAGGACAGAACAGGCAATAGGCAGATGTTTACCCCTCAGGCAAAAAAGCAAAGGATTCTTCCCTAAAGCAATTGAACAAATTGTCTGAGAAAAAGCAGAGCTGCCAGTGAGGGCTGCTGCCCCAAAGCAATGCATCCCGGTCTGGCTTGTTTCCATCCTACTCTAGCTGGAGCGGAACCTTCCAGAGGAGGGGCCTCATTTACAGTCCCGGAGATCACTGCCATTGCAGTATTTTAAAATACGAGTGGACAACAGGGCTCAAAGGCACTTGAGAGGATTAACTAAGAAAGGCAAAGAGAAGCAAGCAAAAAAAATGACCCAAAAGAAAGCAAATAATTCAAGAAATAAAAGTATACTTTGAAAAATCCTAATGGGTGTCCTCAGAGAGATTTGAGACGGTATGAAATCCATAATACATAAACAGGATTTTTAAAAGATGTCTAGAGAACAAGAATGGTCCCTCATTGAGCAAAAAACAGTCTTCAAACTGCAAAATTCAACAGAAAGTTTAACAATGAAATCAAGGAACTCTCTTACAAGAGAGATTATAAAGTTTATAAAGTGGAACAAAACCAGAATGAAACAGATACAGAAATGTGTGCAAGCACTAAGTGACAGGAGAAAATGAACTTATGGTTACCAAGGAGAAGGGATATTTAGGGACTGTGGGATGGACATGTACACATCGCTATATTTAAAATGGATAACCAACAAGGACTTAATGTATAGCACAGGGAACTCTGCTCAATGTTATGGGGTAGCCTGGATGGGAAGGAGGTTTGGGGGAGAATGGATACATGTATATGTATGGCTGAGTCCCTTTGCTGTTCACTTGAAAATATCACAATCTTGTTAATTGGCCATACCCCAATACAACATGAAAATTGAAAACAAAGAAATATGTACAAGCACCTAAGTGACAAGAGACCAACAAAGACAAATTAAAAGGCCAACAGATGAAAGAAACTAAAGAAAGCACAAGGGGATCAGGTTTTGAAGGAATATTAGAAGATAATTTCCTAGAGCTGAAGAAGGTAGGTCCTTGGACTGAAATGACCCTCTGATCTTACCATAAGCAGGAGAAAACTGACATTGAAACGCATTTTTATGAAGGATCAAAATATGCCAATTAATAGAAGATTCTGAAATTCTCCAGAGAGTAGAAACTGTTCACTTACAAAGGATCAAGTCAGTCTCCCTGTGCAATTCTTACAAGCTTAATGTCACAAGACAAGGAGGAATGTCTTCTAAGTTCTGAGATAAGTGATATACAGCCTAGAATTCTATGTGCAATAAAATTACCAACTAAGTATGAAGGCAGATTATGAAAGAATCTAGAAATTTTATTTCCAAGGCAACCTTTGTGACAAGGCTATTCAAGGACATGTTCCAGCAAAAGAAGGAAGTAAACCAGAAAAGGAAGACTTAAGGTCCAGGAAGAATAGATTTTTACCAAGATAGCAGCTCTGCAACAAAACTAGAGAGAGATTATTGATTGTTACCTTTTAGAACTGGAGACTACTCTACAGAACAAAATGCATGAATTATTAACCCCAACATTGAAAAAACAGAAGTTTTTAGCAGCCTGGAAAGGGTTTAAACCTGGATTTAAACTTAGTCTCCTATTCCTTGGCTTTCCTCCTTAATATTCTCAAGTAAGGAGCTCAGTGTATTCTGACCACTGCATTTTCTTGGATGCTCCCATGGCATACCAGTAACAGGGATACATGTCCAGAACTTCCCCACTTCCTAAGAGCTTCAGTTCTAGTTGGGAAATAATGAACAGGCTTCCATTCGGCACATGTCCTGCCCTGTTACCCTCAGGTCATGTCCAAGGTGACTATCTTCAGTCTGGCTTATCTGTTTCCTTTTCATTTTAATTGTTTTCCACCCACGCAGCCTTTCCGGCCTGTGGCTGTGGTTCTGCTGAATGCTGCATTCCCTGTGCACCTGTGTGCACATATCCACAGTACAGAACCGTCCCCAACATAGTGGAGAGACACAGACCCTAGGAAGCACTCAGCCCCTGTATTTGGCTTTAGCCTTAGAGTGTCACCGATGCTGTGCTGCATTTATTCATGCTGGCCTGGCTTTCTTTTGGGAGAATGTCACATTCAGAATGGAAACCAATGGAGATGATGATCCAGGTGTCTTTGCTGATGGGTACAGCTGTTTTCCTGCAGTTGGATATTGGAAATGGGTAGAGGTCCCTGAATTTGCCTTCCTCCATATTTTATTTGTCTGCCTATTAAGTGCCCTTTCTTGATATCTGAGACTAGTTTTTGCTTTGATTAAACAGCTATAAATGCCAATAGTACAAAGCATCATGCCCGTAGTGTCTATTTTTTAAAGGGAGTGAACACGGGCCTCTCTAAATTCCTCCACCCAGATCCCCTAGAGGGGACCTGTCTCAGCTTGTTCAACCTTCCACAATAGGACATGATGATGGTGAGAGTGTGGGGCAAGATGTGGGGTCAAAAACCTGATGAGAACCAAGGGACAATTTGACCCTGGGGAGAAAGGGCTATCTCCTCTCCGTGATGCATGTATCTCCCCTTTCTCCAACAGGAAAGGCTGGGTCAGCCTGGTTAGTGTTCCACAAAGCTGAGAGGGCTCAGAACCTGGAGTAGCACTCCCCTGTGTCTCCCTGGCATCTGGGCACAGGCACCAGCATGGAGT
>SJYQ01003312.1:162991-200820 GCA_006410935.1 Redunca redunca
AGTGGCCATTGACATCAGGCAGGTGAGGAAGAAAGAGGTGTGAGGGGCTGTTGAGGCGGCACCCAGGGGACTTGGATGGGGTCTGGACATTGGGAGTGAGGGAAAGGGAAGCAGGTGACTTAAACATGTAGCAGGGGCCCTGACATAAATGGAAAGAGCAACAGAGCAGGTTTGAGAAAAGAAATGAAGATGGGTGCACACAATGCTACTGCATATTTTTTGCTTTTGTTTTTTACATTTAATTTGCAAAATATGCATGTTCATTGAAGAAAGAAAAACACTTCAGAAGTATAGCCAGTTGCCCTGCAGGAAAGGCAGCTCTCCTCTGTGTTGGGTGTGTATCCTCTGGGCGTTTTTCTCCTCTTGTTCTGAAACTTCCTACCCCCACCTTCTGAAGCATTTCTGCCATGGCAGCATGTCTGATTCTGAGGGGGGCTGCTCCCTGCATTCTCCCCCATGCTTGCTCATAACACCTCTTCTCTCTACTCAGCCATCTCTGCCAGCAACCTGCTTGGCATCTCAGCTCTCATTTCTGAAGCTCTGGGGCTCTGGTTGGCATCCTGACTATTCTCCAAGGTCAGCAGCCTGCAGGGCTATGCCCAGAGAGGACATAGCCTCACTGTACTACTGTGGGTGCCTCACTGTACTGCTGCCCAGGAGCCAAACCACACTGAGTCATTCCTTGACTCAGCTTTCTTAATGGAAGCCACCTGTGGGTGTGTGATTGCATGTATGTGCTTATAATGAGTTTGGAAACATTTAAAAATGGAATCTCACACACAGACACACAAACAAGCATCACACAAGCTCTCAGGGAAAGACTTCAGCTCCCTAAATGCCCAGATCTCAGACAAGGCAGGGTGAATATATTGCACATTACACTCAAGCAACATGCTCAGCTGATTTCCAAAATACACTGACCGTTCCTAGAATCCCTATATATTATTTCTCTTCCCTATAGTGTCTGAGTCTCTTTTCTAGTCACAGGGCTGAGGCTGTCTGTCTCTACCTCACTGTTAGAGCATGATCATTTATGTGGAGCCGCAGTTCTTATTTTCATATCGTCTCCTCTTTGTACCAACAGTACATGGCGGGAGAAATAGGGAGACTATAGAACTGTTTCTCGTCTACTTGGGGGTACAGCAGGTCTGGGCCAAACAATAGGATCTTTGCCAGCTTTTGGTAAGGAAGGAAGAAAAAAATTGCTTTCTCCAACTGATGAGATTTACTACATGAGATTTTAGTTGGAGGGCTGATGCTTGGTGAGTCCTGTCATTAAGAGAATTAATCATGGTGGCTGGAGGTCAGACGGTGATGATGGTGATGATGACGGTGACCCAGCTGGTGTCTAAGAATGGAGTTAAGGACACAGCCTTTCTGAGTTTGTTAGGAACACATTTCTCTCCTGCTTCTGGCAGTGACCATCAGTGTAATAAAGGGAAGCCAAAAACATGTCTCTTTTCTCTTACCTATTGTTACAGTTTACAGGCTTGTTGTAAAAAGGCTCATTAGAGCCACTAATTTTTTTGAACATTAAAAAGTTTAAACGTTTCCTTTTCATAAAAGCAATGCTTTTTAAGTGAAAAAAAAATCAGAAAACTAAAGAGAAACAACACTTATTACCTCCCCCGTTCTCAGCCCCTCTAGTTTATGTAATTTTCAGCTTTTATGCACACACGCGTGTGCACGCTCAGTCACTTCAGTTGTGTCTGACTCTTTGTGACCCCCTAGAACTGTAGCCCACCAGGCTCCTCTGGCCATGAAATTCTCAAGGCAAGTATGCTGGAGTGGGTTGCCACGCCCTCCTCCAGTGGATCTTCCCAACCCAGGGATAAAACCCGTGGCCCCTGTGGCTCCTGAACTGCAGGCAGATTCCTTACCGCTGAGCCATCAGGGAAGCCCTTCACATACACAGAAATCACTAAGAATTGCATCATATTGTCTATGGGGTCGCACAGAGTTGGACACGACTGAGGTGACTTAGCAGCAGCAGCAGCAGAACTTTTTCAACTGCTTCTCTTAACTTTGGAACACTGATGTCCCTGAATTGCTGGTATCTGCACTCATCTTAGGAGTATTCTGTAAATTTCTTTTGATAGCAGAATTGAAGGTCTCTAGTTTGATATTTAGTTTGTCAATGTGAGAAATGAATTAATAAGTATTACTGTACGCTGAAGTGAAACTATGAATGATCCAGCTATAAATTCTGCTTTAAGTATCAAAATAATGAGTGAGAGAAAAATAAGATGGTTGGTGCAGCATGCATGCATGTGCCCGGGGGAAAGTCTGCATCCTTAGGTAAATCACTTACTTTCCACCTTCACCAGGTCTAATTACCAGTTACCTGGCAGCCTTGTGTTCTCTGGGAGTTGGAGGGGGTGCCACAGGGAGGTGCCTTTCAGACTGTATTGTGATGTTCACATTCTAGAAACTTATGTTCAGGTTTTTCTCTACATGAGATGCAGTTGAATACACTCTTTGCCCTTCAGCCGAAATCCAAGTGCTTTCCAACCTAGAATGAAGCAGGCATGCCTTCATGAAAAATCACGACCTCAGTGGAGACTCTCAGCACTGGTCCCCTAACCTTCACAACCGATGGGCCGCGGTTGTACGGTGGAGCTCACCCTAATGATATCTCTAGAAGCCAGAGGTTTCCAAGGCAACTGAAGTGATAAGCAGTCCCTCAGAACGAAGTGTCACACACAGACCCATGAACTGGAGAGAATAATGGATGTGATCTGGAGATGGGTGGGAGACCCCCCAGGAGACCCTTTTCCCTGCCTTTCCCCGTACTAGGGGTGGGCTAGCATTAGCGCCTTCCTGACTCCCTTTCTCCTCACTTTATTTCTCACCCCCATGCTGTTGGGGCTTCTCGTGAACTCCACCTGGCGTCCTCAGCTAGGAAGCATTCCATGGACAAACCCTGTCCACCCCACTTTCCCTGCTGCATGTTATTTCTCTACTCCTCCAGTAAGAATTAAGGCTGACCTGGAAGTACTACTACATTGAGGGCGGTGGAGGGCAAATATCCACTGATGAAATATTCTTGACAATATTTTGCATAACTATGTGATTTCCATAGACAGGCTGTGTTATCCAGAATTGGCCAATAACTTTAATTCCTTGGGAGTTCCCATCTAGCCTCGATGGTTAGAGACTAGGTTGAGAATGATGAGCTGAGAAGGATGACACTGTGAGCAACTAGTGGTGTCTGCCCGGTGGGTGGGAAGGGAGTTGGTGATGGGCAAGCCCAGCACATGCTGACCTGCCTTTTATCCAACTGCAAATATCAGATAGTAGAGAGGCTGTGGAGTAGAAACAACACACAAACAGAAATCAACAACAGTTGAGGGGCTCTGTGAGCTCACTGCAAGTAAGCGTCCTTGTTTGCACACCAGTTTCAAAGCTCTTCTCTTGCACGAGCGCTTGGTCACTTAGTCGTGTTGACTCTTGGTGACCTCACGGACTGTGGTCTACTAGGCGCCTCTGTCCTGGGATTCCCTAAGTAAGAATACTGGAGTGGGTTACCATGCCCTCCTCCAGGGGATCTAACCTGCATGTACTGTGTTTCCTACATTGCAGGTGGATTCTTACAGTTGAGTCAGTGGAGAAGCTAACCCTTCTATTACACATTTTATATCCTCAAAGTCCTGGGGAAGAGACACGTGTACCCCAGTGTTCATCACAGCACTGTTTATAACAGCCAGGACATGGAAGCAGCCTAGACTTCCATCAGCAGATGAATGGATAAGAAAGCTGTGGTACATATACACAATAGAGTATTACTCAGCCATTAAAAAGAATACATTTGAATCAGTTCTGGTGAGATGGATGAAACTGGAGCCTATTATACAGAGTGAAGTAAGCCAGAAAGAAAAACACCATACAGTATACTAACGCATGTATGTGGAATTTAGAAAGATGGTAACAATAACCCTGTATGTGAGATAGCAAAAGAGACACAGATGTATAGAACAGGCTTTTGGACTCTGTGGGAGAGGAAGAGGGTGGGATGATTTGGGAGAATGACATTGAAACATGTATAATATCATATATGAAATGAATCACCAGTCCAGGTTCGATGCATGATACTGGATACTTGGGGCTGGTGCACTGAGATGACCCAGAGGGATGGTACGGAGAGGGAGGAGGGAGGGGGGTTCAGGATGGGGAACACGTGTATACCTGTGACGGATTCATGTTGATGTATGGCAAAACCAATACAATATTGTAAAATAATTAGCCTCCAATTAAAGTAAATAAATTTATATTTAAAAGAAAAGTCCTGGGGAAAATTGACGATTCAGATGGTAAAGAAAAAAGAACAAACTTTTTTGTTCGTAATTGTCTCCACGACTCTATGACTCTCCAAGTCGCAGTTGTCTCCATGACTCACATCTACATGGATATGTGGGTCTGAAAAAGATGGCTTTTTCTTATTTCTGATCATCTCGATTATCCCCTGAAGTCTCAAGAAAGCACCTTCTACACCTTGAAAAGTAGTGTCCTCTTGCTTTGGAGGAATGAATGTCTTCATGATAATGGCCTATGTCCTCTTCAAAGTTTACTACTCGGGACTTCCAGCAGTTAAGAATCCAGCTGCCAGTGCAGGGAACATGGGTTCCATCCCTGGTGAGGGAACTAAGATGCCACGTGTCTCAGGGCAACTAAGCCCACAATGCGTCACCTACTGAACCTCAGCACCAGAGCAAAAGATCCCCCAGGACTCAATAAAATTCCCCGGGCCACAACTAAGACCCAACACAGCCAAATAAATAAACAAATATTTTTTAAAAGTCTGCTTCCCATTTTCACAGACAGGGAAAGACAGGGCCTGGAAGACAGGGCCAGACATCTACCCCATCAGACTTACATGTGACTTCTAGGATACAGTCTATTATAAGCTTAAAACTATCCTCAAATTTCATTCTTATTTAGTTATACTTCTGCCAAAAATGGAGCATGGCCCTTATGAATACTAACTGCATTTCAAGAGTATCTGATTTGGGATGAAAAATTGAGAGTGTAGAGAGGTATAATCAACTCTGAAGATGGATGGAGGAAAGGACATTTCTTGTGGGTCTAAATGGGGTGACGGTAAGCCCCCCTGAATGAGGGGCCAATGCAGTGAGCAAGGGAGGGTCCTTTGTACACTTTTCCCCTGATTGCCCAGGATGCTAGTTCCTTACTGCTGTTGTGACAACTACAATCCTAGTTGTTTGAAATAACACACAATATTTATAGTTTTCTAGGTCAGAAGTCCTGAAACTAAATGGTATTTTTAGGGACACAGGTAGGGTTTGTTTTTATCATAAAAGAAAACAATAACTCCTCAGAGATGTTGACAAAGGAAGGGAATATTTCACACTCAGAGAACAGACACCAGGGCACAAAATGAACGAGTGTTTTGCCTCCAGACCAGTCCCTATCTTCTCTAAGAGCAGAGATGAGAAGCAGACAGCTGAAGCAAACAAGCAATTCTGTAAAACAAAGACTTAGGAACCCTGTAAATATGGTTAAAATCTAGGTCTGATTCCTTCCAAAGTCTCAAAGGCAGACTTTGCCTTTTCCAGCTTCTAGAAGTCTCGTGCATTTCTTACCTCATGGGCCTTTCCTCCATCCTTAAGGACAAGAGCATAGCACCATCCAGGCTGTCTCCCATCTCTGATGTGGACCTCTGCTTCCACCAGCACATCTTTCTGGATCTCTGATCCTCCTGCCTCCTTCTTATAAGTATCATCGTGATTAGATTGAGCCCAACTCAGATAACCTGGCTTCCCAGGTGGCACTAGAGGTAAAGAATCCACTTGCCAATGCAGGAGAGGTAAGATACTCGGGTTCAGTTCCTGGGTCACGAAGATCCCCTGGAGGAGGGCATGGCAACCCACTCCAGGGTTCTTGCCTGGAGAATCCCATGGACAGAGGAGCCTGGGGACTACAGTACATGGGGTCTCAAAGTCCAGTCACACAACTGAAGTGACTTAGCGTGGCACACAGATAACCCAGGAAAGGGTCCCTATCTCAGGAACCTTAACACATCTGCACACTCTTTTTTGCCCTGAGAGGTAACATATAAACAAGTCACAAGAAGTAGGACATGAGCATCTTTAGGGGCCATTACTCTGTACCACATGGAGGGTCGGCTGCCCCTGCAGCCGACTCTCCACAGAGTCGGGGAACCTCACTGAGATGCTTTGTCCTGTGTCATTAGGATTGAGCTACTGTCTGAATCCTGCCCTGCTTACCTATTTTCACCTTGAAGATAACAATAGTAAAACCCTCCAATATTTCAAAGAGAGTAAAGAACATCAATTCTTCAATTAAAATGTAAATAATCTCTATCCTAAGTACTAATGCTACAGAAGGAGGGATCCAGCCATTTGCTGCACAAAAGCCAGTATTCGAGAGGCGAAGTTGGTAGAAAGGAAAGTTTGCATTATTACAGAAAGCAGCAACCCAAGAGGAGGGCAGACTCTTATCTGTAAGTTGACTCTTCTCTGTCAATCAGTGGGCAGGTGCTTTTAAGAGGGCGTTTCAGGGTGTACAGGCAGAGGGAGGGGCTCTGTGCAGAAACTTCACAGTCAGCTCTGACCATCATCTGGAAATTGGTCATCGGTGGTGTGAGCAGAATATCTTGATTGTTTTAAGTACAGGTGGTCTTCAGTTCCTGGAGAAGGCAATGGCAACTCATTCCAGTACTCTTGCCTGGAAAATCCCATGGATGGAGGAGCCTAGTAGGCTGCAGTCCGGGGGGTCGCACAGAGTCGGACACGACTGAGCGACTTCACTTTCACTTTTCACTTTCATGCATTGGAGAAGGAAATGGCAACTCACTCCAGTGTTCTTGCCTGGAGAATCCCAGGGACGGGGGAGCCAGGTGGGCTGCCATCTATGGGGTCGCACAGAGTCGGACACGACTGAAGCGACTTAGCAGGAGCAGCAGTATTCAGTTCCAGGGTCTGTGTGTTCCCATTTCTTTGAGGCCAAATCTCAGAACTGTGGCAGCTTATCTCATGGCTACAGCCTGGCCATCATGTAGTTAACTGTTTGCACCTGGTGGGGGTTTCAGCGTCTATAAGACAGCTCACATCGATGGCTCTGAATATTATCTATAGCTCTTGAGGAGGAACTAAAAGTGCTTGACTATGCTTACTGATGAAACTATTATTATTTTGTCTGGTTTGACGGCTTTCCTTTTACTCTGCATCTTCTCATTTCTCTGATTAAACTTATTGGCAAAAATTTTTCTATAGACGAAAGGCAAGTGGAGTCCATGGTGGGGAAGGACCAGAGAGTTCTGCTCTATTTCACTGGCTTTTCATGGGTAAAGGCAACTAGACCTTTATGAACAAAACCAGCACTCTCAAGACCTCTGATTCTCACAGGTGTGTTTCTCCAATTATAGCTCTTGGAAATATTTGCATGACCTGCTAGCTGTCCTGCTTCAAAAGGAGCTGATGGTGCTTCCCCAGCTTTTTTTTTTTTTTTCCAGAATTCCACTTCTGGTATGGAGAGGTCTAACCTGAAAATTCTGTCAACTGGTCCCAGCAGAGGGCAGGGCTATTGATTTTGTGCTCTGGTATGCTTTTTCCTTTCTCAGAGCTTAAGTCACTTTCAACAAACACTGAGAGAGGTTTGATTACCTCTGGAAACAGAGGGCTCAGATATGTAATCAGAGTTTAACTGGAAGGAAAGGCTAAAGCCTGAGTTTGACCCAGGCTAGTGCGGGCGGGCTCAGTTGTGTCCAACTCTTTTGCAACCTCGTGGACTGTAGCACACCAGGCTTCTCTGTCCATGGGATTTCCCAGGCAAGAATTCTGTAGTGGGTTGTCATTTCCTACTCCAGGGAATCTTCCCGATCCAGGGGTTGAACTTGTATCTCCTGTGTTCCCTCCATTAGCAGGTGAATTCTTTACCTCCACATCACCTAGGAAGCCCTGAGTCTGACCCATAGTAGATATTCAAACACTGGGAAATGCTGGTGAAGACTGGAGAAAATTAAAATTTGGATCTCCTCTCTGGGTCGATAGCATGCAAAATTGAGAGCTTAAGGGCTTATTTTGGGCTTCCCAGGTGTCGCTAGCAGTAAAGAACCTGCCTGCCAGTGCAGGAGACATGAGATGCAAGTTCGATCCCTGGGAGAAGGGCAGGGCAACCCACTCCAGTATTCTTGGCTGTAGAATCCTGTGGACAGCGAAGCCTGGCACCTGCAGTCCATAGGGTCGCACAGAGTTGGACACGACTGAAGAGACTTAGCACACATGCAAGGTTTTACTTTGCTTTCAGAATTTATTATTTTTGGAACATCACTCATAAGATTTATGTAAAGTAAATATGATTAACTTATTCATAGTGATTTTATTTTCCAGAATGCCTTGCTGTTACCCACCAGAATACCACACTGCCATAAACATGGTGAGAGGTGCAGGCCAGAGGGATTGATCAGGATTTGACCATTTATTTCCTAAATTCTCCTGCCCCAGTAACAGGAAATGTCCACTGCAGCCTCTCATTCCAGTGGCAGGGCTTCCCATTCCCACCTTCAACGTGAGGTCAAAGGATTCCTCAAAACAGTCACATCTTTCTGCTGATGGCTAAGCTATTTTCAAAGGAGAATTCTGGCAGTGTTCTCTCTTTTCCCACCTGACTTCTTGGCTATTCATTTTTCACACTTGAAGATCTATGGAAACTTAAATTTCCAAAGAAAGCCCAGGAAAGAATCCCTGGTTTGTAGCACTGTTATCTGTGTCATAATATCAGACATGTCCTTCCCTTGGTTGTTCATGAACTCTTTGAGAGCAAACCAATAAGTTGCTATTGAATAAGTTTTTCTTAAATTGTTTATTAAATGAAGTTAGCAATAATAACAACTTCCCTTTCTTTTTCTCCTATTTTCCTCCTCAGCCCTCTCACCTGACCCTCCTCCTCATTCCTAACATTTCTTATGCATTAGCTACATGGCAGATGCAGGGCTTAGTGCTTTATGTATTTTAAAAGTTAAGAAATTTCCCCAGTGTTCCAGTGCTTAAGATGCCGAGCTTCCATTGAAGGGGGTGTAAGTTCAACCCCTGATCTGGGAGGTAAGATCCCACATGCCCTATGACACAGAAATTTAAAAAAAAAAAAATTAACTTTGAGGTATAATTTACATGCAGTAAAAGTAAAACCTTTTGAAATACATGTTTCAAGAGTTTTAATGAATTTATAGTCATATAACAACCACAATAATGTCGTAGAACATTTTCATCACTAAAAATTCCCCTTTTATCTATTTGCAATACAGGCAGCCAATGATCTGCTTTCTGTTACTGTAAATTAGTTTTGCTTTTCTAGAACATCTTGGGTCTGGAATCATCATTATGCATTCTTTGGGGTTTGATTCTTTTGCTTAGCATATTTTTGAGAGTCATCCATGCAATTTCATGTATCAATAATTCATTCCTTCCCCCCTCTTCTTCTTCTTTTTTTTTTTTTTTACTGAACTGTATCTATTTTGTGGATGCTATAGTTGATTTATCTGTTCACCTATTTTCAACATTTGGGCTGTTTCCTGTCTTGGGCTGCCTTATCTATAATAAAGCTGGTATGAACATCCATGTACAAGTTTTTATGTGGATGTCTATTTTCATTGGGATAAACACTTAGGACTGAAAGTGTGGGTTGCATGATAAGTAAGTGTATGTATAACTTTCTTATTTTTTTCAAATATTGAAAAAAATATAGCCATTATCTTTTAAAATATTTTTTCCTCATTATATTTCTGGCTTNTTTTCTGGGTGCTTGATGTCCTCTGCCAGCATTCAGAAGTTGTTTTGTGGATTTTGCTCGGCGTTGAAATGTTTTTTTTGAGGAATTTGTGAGGGAGAAAGTAATCTCCTGGTCCTATTCCTCCGCCATCTTCTCCCCCCAAAGCTCTAGTAATCTTTTAATTGTTGTGTTTTATGCTATTGAGCACTGAGTTTTGTTGGTTTTTAAAAGAGAACATTGAAATTTATTCTAGTAAATAGCTAAGTTACTTGTAAATCTGCTTGGTCTTTTCAAGTTCTTTTAAAAAAGAGTATGTCATGGGTTAAAGTAGCCTATTTTTAGAGCTGGTTTATCCCCCTACTAAGATGAAGCCCTTCTGATGTCTGTAAGGAATGCCCTATATATGTAATGAACAGCTATTGCCTGGTGGATACCTGAATAATTCCCAGTCATGAGTGAGCTCTGGAAATTTTTGAGCCTATGGTTACCAAAAATCCACATCCCAATTCTGAAGACGCATAGCGCTAAAGAATGTTTCAAACCATCAGGACCATTGCACTCATTTCCCATGATAGTAAGGTCATGCTTAAAATCTTGTATGCTGGCTCCAGTATTACATGAACCAAGAACTTAGAGATGTCCAAGCTGGATTTAGAAAAGGCAACAGAATCAGAGATCAAACTGCACCATTAAGAAAGGAAAGGAATTCCAGAAAAACATCTACCTCTGTTTCATGAAATATCACTTCATGGGAAATAGATGGAGAAACAGTGGAAACAGTGTCAGACTTTATTTTGGGGGGCTCCATAATCACTGCAGATGGTGGTTGCAGCCATGAAATTAAAATATGCTTACTCCTTGGAAGAAAAGTTATGACCAACCAAGATAGCATATTGAAAAGCAGAGACATTACTTTGCCAACAAAGTTCTGTCTAGTCAAGGCTATTGTTTTTCCAGTGGTCATGTATGGATGTGAGAGTTGGACTGTGAAGAAAGCTGAGCACCAAAGAATTGATGCTTTTGAACTGTGGTGTTGGAGAAGACTCTTGAGAGTCGCTTGGACTGCAAGGAGATTCAACCAGTCCACCCTAAAGGAGATCAGTCCTGGGTGTTCTTTGGAAGGACTGATGCTGAAGGTGAAACTCCAATACTTTGGCCACCTCATGTGAAGAGCTGACTCATTGGAAAAGACTCTGATGCTGGGAGGGATTGGGGGCAGAAGAAGGGGATGACAGTGGATGAGATAGCTGGATGGCATCATCGACTCGATGGACATGAGTTTGGGTGGACTCTGGGAGTTGGTGATGGACAGGGAGGCCTGGCATGCTGCAATTCATGGGGTCACAAAGAATCGGACATGACTGAGCGACTGAACTGAACTGAACTGTTTCATCGACTTTGCTAAAGCCTTTGACTGTGTAGATCATAACAAACTGCAGAAAGCTCTTAAAGAGATGGGAATACCAGACCATCTTATCTGTCTCCTGAGAAACCTGTATGCAGGTCAAGAAGCAACAGTTGGGACCTTGTATGGAAAAACTGATTGGTTCAAGATTGAGGAATGAGTACCACAGGGCTATCTGTTGTCACCCTTTTTGTTTAACCCATATGCTGAAAACATCATGAGAAATGTTGGGCTGAATGAGTTACAAGCTGGAATCAAGACAGGCAAGAGAAACATCAACAACCTCAGATATAAGGATGATACCACTCTAATGGCAGAAAGCAAAGAGGAATTAAAGAGGCTATTGATGAGGGTGAAGGAGGAGAGTGAAAGAGGCAGCTTAAAAGTAAATATTAAAAAAACTAAGGTCATGTCATCTGGCCCCATTACTTCACAGCAAATAGGAAGGGAAAATGTGGAAGTAGTGACATATTTCCTCTTCTTGGGCTCTAAAATCACTGGATGGTGACTGCAGCCATGAGATCAGAAGGCGATTGCTTCTTGAAGGAAAGCTGCAACAAATAAATCTCTGCTGGCAAAGGTCCCTACAGTCAAGGCTATGGTCTTCCCCGTGGTCATATACGGTTGTGAGAGCTGGGCCGTAAAGAAGGCAGAGCACCAAGAAATTGACACCTTTGAACTGTGTTGCTGGAGAAGACTCCTGAAAGTCCCTTGGACAGCAAGGAGATCAAACCAGCAAATCTTAAGGGAAATCCACCCTGAATATTTGTTGGAAAGACTGATGCGGAAGCTGAAACTGCAGTATTTTGGTCATCTGATGTGAACAACCAACTCATTGGAAAAGTCCCTGATGCTGGGAAATATTGAGGGCAGAAGACAAAGAGGGAGTCATAGGATGAGCAGGCTAGATGGCATCACTGATGCAATGGACATGAACTTGGGCAGAGGAACCAGAGATCAAATGGCCAACTTCTAATGGATTATAGAAAGAGCAACAGAATTCCAGAAAAACATCTACTTCTGCTTCATTCAGTTAAAGCCTTTGGCTGTGGACCACAGCAAACTGTGGAAAATTCTTCAAGAGATGGGCATACCAAACCATAGCTTTGTCTGTATGGACCTGATTGATGATATCACTTAGCTAACCATCACTTAGCTTTGCAAGTGATTCATTCATTCATTCAGCAAACACTGATCATTTTGCTCCAAGCAAGAAAGCACACATGGTCCTTGTGCTTATTCTTTGTGTGTGTGTTTTATTCCCTTTCTTTTTTTAAAAAAATTATGGATGTGTCATCCAGCATGTGGGATCTTACTTCCCTAACCAGGGATGGACTCTGTACCACTTGCACTGTAAGTGCAGAGTCTTAACCATTGAAGTTAACGTGGAGTCCCTGTACTTACTTATTCAATGTGCAATTTCATGGTAATATGCAATAGACTGCTTGGTATATTGTCAAAAATAAAGATTTGTTTAATTGATATCTATATACAATTGATGTCATAAAGGTCATTGTTTGTGTTGATGGGGGCCATCAGCCTCCTTCCCTGCTCTGTGTACTTCTAGAGGGTTCCTGGCTCATGGTTGTGTGGCTTTGACTTGGTTACTTCCCATGACAGGGATCTTTTTATCACAGAAAGAACTTTTACATCCCATTTTGGACTCTAGTTAACTGCAAAGTCCCCAGCCAGGAAATTAAATGGATACTAGGCTGATGAAAAAGTATAGAGATTTTTCTGCAGAAGAGAAAGGGCATAGGGATCTTGGAAGCCACAAAGATAGACTTCATTTATCATTTTTCCCAGGGCTCAAGGGTTCTTTATCCTCAAGCCTTCTGAGTCCCTCTCTCTGTGTCCTTGCTCAGCAGCTAGATGACAGCTTGTCAGAGATGCTTGCAAAGAATTCACGTATGCTGAGTGAGTAGTGAGCTGGTGCCTGGCAGGGTGACCTCTGAGATTCTTCTGACTTCTGGGTTACTTTAGCTGGAGTTTTCTTTTTCCACTTCTCTTCAGAAGCTTTGTTACAGCCAGATCCAAACAAGTATAAAAGGCTAATCCCTGAAAATACACCATCCAACACGTTTTGTTTTTTGTTTTCTTGCTAGAATTTATGAAAGGTTTATTTATGAAGGGTCTTTGCAATATATGATTCAATTGCATCTGGCCTGATTCTACATTTTTCTTCTCAGATTTCTGAATCTTTGCTTTCATTCTTAAATTCTACTGTATGCAGTTGATCTGGAATCTCAGAGCAACAAGACTGTTCTCAGCAACAAAGTCCCTAGAAATCCATGCCTCCACGTTTCCATTTTTCTCAGGCATTGCTAGTGGTAAAGAACCTGTCTGCCAATGCAGGAGATGTAAGAGATGTGAGTTCCATTCCTGGGTTAGGAAGATTCCCTACAGGGGGGCATGGCAACCCACTCCAGTATTCTTGCCTGGAGAGTTCCATGTACAGAGGAGCCTGGGGGGCAGTGGTCCATAGTGTCACAAAGAGTCAGACAACTGAAGGGACTTTGCATGGATGCATGAATATTTCCATTTGGGCCTTGGACACATAGGAAATATGGGTCTACTGTATAGATGCTGTGTTTGCTACCTGAGAAGTTTCTTATAAAAGTTGCATTAATTTTAATAGAGCATTTTAATTTACTTTGGAGAAAATAACAAAAATATCTAATTAAAAATCAGGAATAAAATTACCCAGTGAATAACATTCCTTTATCACAGAGATTTCAGGCTTTGAATAACCTTGTTAATTTAATTCAGTGATGTGTCTGGGCTAGCTGAGCTGATGCCTAATCCAAGGAGACAATGGGGTAAATTGGATTGCCAGGAGCTAAACTCACTTCCTGCTATGCTGGCCTCCTTCCTCAGAGCACAGCAGATGATGCAAGACCCTTGGCTTTAGCCATAAATAGACCACCTGCTCAGCTAACAGAAAAATATATTTTAAAGGTTTGTGGGTATGAGCCTTCAGGATAAAATACTATTATAGATTCCAATATTTCAAATGAAATGTAGGAGACAAAAATATTGATTGCTAATACTGAAACACAGTTGTGTCTCTGCTGCACCTAATGGTCAAACTTAATTCAGTTGTCTAGCTGGACTAGTCACTAGGCCCAATTTGCAAGTCTCTAGTGAAGGATTTTCAAATCTATCAGCAATCCTGGTAGAAAGTCCAGAATTCTGACCTTTAAAAGGTGTTATGCAGCAATTACACTAAAGAAGACTAAGCTACCCTCTATGGTCTTGTTGCTCAAATGTTTTGGTCAATACACATTCTTAACATTCATCTAATTAATGCACAATAAAAATACTTAGTATGATAAAAATGTGGTGCTGTGTTCTGATACTTGGAACGCATGACCTTTGTATGGTTAGAAAGTTAGTCTCCCCATTTTTATTTTTTTCTGCTTAATTTAACTACTTTGGCTGTTTGCATCTCTCATTAGCCATACATACATTGCAGTCCTCAAAATCAAGTAACTGATTCTGTAAGAAATTCTCTTGACATGGTCTTGCATGAACAGTACTAATTATTTTTGCTTTACATTCTTCACCTCAAGCCACATTCTGACCTCCTATCTTTTCTTTTTTTCTCTAAAGACTTAGCCCTGTACAAGAAAACAGATTTGCTTTTTGAGGGGAAAGACAACTTTGAAGATCATCCAGATGATTGTTTTTATTTTTATTTTTTCACTTTAAAATCTTATTGTAAAACGTAGGAAATCCAGTTCAGTTCAGTTCAGTTGCTCAGTCGTGTCCAACTCTTTGCGACCCCATGAACTGCAGCATATCAGGCTTCCCTGTCCATCACCAACTCCCAGAGCTTGCTCAAACTCGTGTCTATTGAGTCGATGATGCCATCCAACTATCTCATCTTCTGTCATCTCTTTCTCGTCCTGCCTTCAATCTTTCCCAGCATCAGGGTCTTTTCCAATGAGTCAGTTCTTGGCAAAGAAATGTCAGGTGGCCAAAGTATTAGAGTTTCAGCTTCAGCATCAGTCCTTCCAATGAACATTCAGGACTGATTTCCTTTAGGATTGACTGGTTTGATCTTGTAGTCCAAGGGAATCTCAAGAGTTTTCTCCAACACCACAGTTCAAAAGCATCAATTCTTCGGCGCTCAGCTTTCTTTACAGGAAATCCAGAAAGCCACACAAAACACATACATTGCTTAATTAGTCACCATAATGATAAGAAACGGAATATTTCCTGCCATATTGTAACAGAGAATAACAGAGAAGAGTCAATTTTGACTCTTCCTTGCTAAATACATTTCTTTGACTGCTTTTGTTATTATAATCACACATAATGGCTGAGAATCCTGCCTCTCTGCCTGACTATTAAACTAAAGTAGCTTTGTTCAGAACCCTGTCCATCTGCAGATGGTAGCAAGGAAGAACTTAACACATCCCCCTACCCTAAGCTTGCCATTCTAGGAGATATTTGCAAAATTAAATGGGCTTTTTACTTTGTATCCTCATTCCCCTCCATCTCTGATCCATAAAACCATTCAGACCCCGACCAGATGGTTATTTTGAGACATTAGTCTGCCATCTTCTAGGTCATCCAGCTTTCTGGAGAAAGTCACATCCCTTGCCTCAACATCTCATATGTCTCTCAAATTCATTGGCCTGTCATGTGGCAAGCTGGCAAGCATGGACTCAGTTACAATCTCAGTAAACAAAGATGTCACAGTTCAGTTCAGTTCAGTCACTCAGTCATGTCCGACTCTTTGCGACCCCCTGAATTGCAGCACGACAGCCATCAGCAATTGCAGCTACCACGGTTGGTGAGCTGGTGAGCCTGAAGACAATCAGGAATAAGAGCACCTGCCATCTGGCAGTCATCAGACGGCAGCCAATACCTGCAGTGAGCCCCAAGGAACTCAGGATGTGAAAACATAGAATTCTGGCCCTAGATAGCTGAGGTGCATGTCAAAGGAAGGATTTTAGTGGGCCCACACTCTTGCATCTTCCCAAACATAGAAAAGAGCTCACTTCCTTAACTTGAGTTATCTGGTTTTCTTTAATTAAAAATCATCTTTTGATATTTTGATTACCTACTCTTTGTTGCAAAACTTCTATATAATCTGAATCTTTCTCTCACCTCCTTGGAGTACTTTCTTAGAGCTATCTGAAACACTCCCTCCTGGGCTACTGTCCTCATTTTTCCCTAAGCAAAACTTAACTCCCTTTTCTCATGTTATCCAAAGATTTTTCAACAATGGGGACACACTTGTAGCTGATAGCCAGATCAAAAGTGGCACCATTCCATCCACACAGACTCTTCTCCATATGTACTTCTTCCATTGCAGCAACTGCCCCAAAAGTAGTCCACTATTCTGACTTTTATGACAACTTCCTTCCAATTTTTAAAAGTTTAATCTCCAACTTTGTCTCCCTAAATAGAATTGCTTAGTTTCATCTATTTTTTTCCCTTAATTTGACAGTTTCTTAAATATCTTTTAATTTACAAACTTCCTAATGAATCTGTCTACCAATACAGAAGACACAAGAGACATGGGTTTGACTTCTGGGTTGGGAAGATCCCTTGGAGGAGAAAATGGCAACACACTCCAGTTTTCTTTGAAAATTCCTTGGACAGAAGAGCCTGTTGGGCTACAGTCAATGGAGCTGCAAAAGAGTAGGACACGACTTAAACAATTGAGCACACACCTGATGGAAATATAGCCAGCCCTCTGCCTCTGAGGATGTGGAACCAACCTGAGGGCCAACTGTGGGGCACTTGAGCAGCCTTGGATTTGAACACTGGAGGGAGATTTTGCATGCACAGAGCCTGCTTTGAGGGTTATTAACTTGAAGATAGCACTGGGCTGGTTGTAGTCTTTATTTTCTACCATTGTTTTATCGTTTTGGGGCATGGTGCAAAGAACATGTCTTAAGGGCCAAATAACATATTTTGGGGGTTATTAACTCACTGAACTCACTGGGCAGGGTATAGGTCTCATTGCCACCATTGTTTTATTGTTTTGGGGCATGTCTCCTGCTTCTGTTACATGGTTTTGTTGCTAAGCAAGTTTGCTTGATTTTATTGTTAAGCAACCAATCTGACTTATATTGCTTTATGAGTCAAGCAGGCCCACATTGTTGCAGAATTTTCCCATTAGTTTCTTGAGTGATCATTAGTTTTACTGTGGTCTCCCCAATCCCCCTAAAATTCCTTCTCTATCTACAATTCCCTAATGGGGTATCTAAGCTAACTGTTTGATCATTCTATTCTGTCCATATCACTTTCATCAGAAGGCATACGATATCTGGATATCTTTACACACACACACACACACACATATACATACATGTAGTCATTGACGCTCATTGCCTCACTCTGTTAATTCTCGTTTGTTTTGTGATGGGAGTGATTTGCATATTGGTGATTCCCTTTACGTTTGTTAAAAGTAATATCTTTATAACGGAGACTTCTTCACATCTACTATCTGGATGCTCAGTAGCTTTGTTCATATAAAAACAGCAATAAATGTTGTGTGTTCTTTTTAAACAGCTTTCAATATTTACCTTACCTTTCCTTATTATTTTCCAGTTTTTAAAATAATTAATTAATTTTCTATCATTTTCCAAAGGTGACCAGTAGTTTTTAAAATAATATGTAATTATATGAAAGAAGGGATATAAATATATTTGATACGTTTTAATCCATGGTACTGCTATTGAAGCTCAAATTGCCTCATGTCTTTGGCTAATGGAAACTTCTGCAACTTGTCCTTCATTTGACATCATTCTAGTAATTTTTAGCGCCCCCATACTTTATGATGTAAGAAATATTTTAAACTTTTTCTAGTGCATGTCTTGTCCCAAACTTGAAATCGTCCATTTCTATAAGAAATATTTTATTTTAATGGATAATGTTATTTCCAATGACAAAGCAATAATCTGGTTTGAGGGATGCTGATGTTATTGGAGTCAGTCATTCTTTCAAAGACTCTCAGTGTTTTTAATAAAAGCATATGTGCTATGTGCATATAGACACACACATATATTCTTTTAAAATTTATCTACGTATTGTTTTTTGCACTGGATCTTCATTGCTATGTGTGAGCTTTATCTAGTTGTGGCAAGTAGGGGCTGATATTTGCTCTGGTACACAGGCTTCTCATTGTGGTGGCTTCTCTTGTTGCAGAGCACAGGCTCTAGGTGGGCGGGTTGCAGCACTTGGGCTCAGTAGCTGCAGTGTTTGGCTCTAGAGCATGTGGGTTTCAGTAGTTGTAGCACATAGGCTCAGTAGCTGTGGTGCACGGTCTTAGTTGCTCCGAAATATGTGGAATCTTCCCAGGACAGGGATCGAACCTGTGTTCCCTGCATTGGCAGGCAGATTCCTATCCACTGCACCACCAGAGAAGTCCAGTCTTTATAAGTACATACTGACAAAGTTATGACCAACCTAGATAGCATATTCAAAAGCAGAGACATTACTTTGCTAACAAAGGTCCATCTAGTCAAGGCTATGGTTTTTCCAGTGGTCATGTATGGATGTGAGAGTTGGACTGTGAAGAAAGCTGAGTGCTGAAGAATTGATGCTTTTGAACTGTGGTGTTGGAGAAGACTCTTGAGAGTCCCTTGGACTGCAAGGAGATCCCACCAGTCTATTCTAAAGGAGATCAATCTTGGGTGTTCTTTGGAAGGACTGATGCTAAAGCTGAAACTCCAATACTTTGGCCACCTCATGTGAAGAGTTGACTCATTGGAAAAGACTCTGATGCTGGGAGGGATTGAGGGCAGGAGGAGAAGGGGACGACAGAAGATGAGATGGCTGGATGGCATCACTGACTCGATGGACATGAGTTTGGGTGAACTCCAGTAGTTGGTATTGGACAGGGAGGCCTGGCGTGCTGCAATTCATGGGGTCGCAAAGAGTCAGACATGATTGAGTGACTGAACTGACTGACTGAACTGACTGATACTTCCAACTGAAAATAAAACTACAGCATATTCTTCCCATGCCTTCTGCCTGCTAAGCTGTTTCAGTCATCCGACTCTTTGAGACCCTGTTTACTATAGCCCACCAGGCTCCTCTGTCCCTGGGATTCTCCAGGTAAGAATACTGGAAAGGGTTGCCATTTCCTTCTCCAGGGGAATCTTCCTGACCCAGGAATCAAACCCAGGTCTCATTTGTCTCCTTCATTGGCAGGCGAGTTCTTTGCCACTGGTGCTAACTGGCAAGCCTATTTTCTTACCATATGATCTGGCAATTCCCTCTTTGGTATTTACCCAAAGGAGCTGAGAACTTATGTCCACACAAAAACCTGCAACTGGGTATTTATTGCAACTTAGTTCATAATTCGGAGAAAGCAATGGCATCCCACTCCAGTACTCTTGCCTGAAAAATCCCATAGACAGAGGAACCTGGTAGGCTACAGTCCATGGGGTCGCAAAGAGTTGGACATGACTGAGCAACTTCACTTTCATGAACTGGAGAAGGAAATGGCAACCCACTCCAGTGTTCTTGCCTGGAGAATCCCAGGGATGGGGGAACCTGGTGGGCTGCCGTGTATGGGGTCGCACAGAGTCGGACACGACTAAAGTGACTTAGCAGCAGCAGCAACAGTTCATAACTGCCCAAACTTGAAATCAATCAAGATGTCCTTCAACCAGTGAATAGTACATAAGACTATGAAATGGACTAAGAGATGCACTAAAAAGAAATGTGCTATCAAGTCATGAAAAGACATGGAGAAAAGTTAAACATATATTACTAAGTAACCAAAGCCAATCTGCAAAGGCTACATCCTGTGTGATTACAACTAAATGAGACACTCTAGAAAAAGAAAACTATGGAGACAGTAAAAAGATCAACAGTTGCTAGAGGCTGGAGTAAAAGCGATGAAAAGCTAGAGCACAGAGAACTTTTAGGGTAGGGAAATACTCTGTATGATACAGCTGTGATAGATGCAGGTCATTATATATTTGTCAAAATCTATAGAACATACACCAAGAGTGAGCCATACTATAAACTATGGGCTCTGGGAGATAATGATGTATCAGTGTGGATCTATCAATTGTAAAAAACATACCTTGATAGTGGGGGATGCTGATGATGGGAGAGGCTGGGCATGTTAAGGGGGCATCTCTGTACTTTCTGCTCAATTTTTCTGTGAACCTAAAACTGCTCTAAAAACAAAACCTTAACAAAAATATGAATAAATTATAAAGACGCTTGCTCCTAGAAAGACTAGCTATGACAAAGCTAGACAGCGTATTAAAAAGCAGAAACATCACTTTGCCCACAAAGGTCCAAATAATCAAAGCTATGTTTTCTCCAGTAGTCATGTATGGATGTGAGAGCTGGACCAGAAAGAAGGTTGAGCACCAAAGAATGAATGCTTTTGAACTGTGGTGCTGGAGAAGACTCTTGAGAGTCTACAAGGAGATCAAACAAGTCAATCCTAAAGGAAGTCAACTCTGAATATTCATTGGAAGGATCGATGATGAAGCTGAAGTTCCAATACTTTGGCCACCTGATGTGAAGAGTTGACTCATTGGAAAAGACTCTGATGCTGGGAAAGGTTGAGAGCAGGAGGAGAAGGGGATGACAGAATGAGATGGTTGGATGGCATCACCAACTCAATGGACATGAGTGTGAGCAAACTCTGGGAGACAGTGAAGGACAGAGAAGCTTGGTGTGCTGCAGTCCATGCTGTCACAAAGAGTTGGACATGAATTACTTACTGAAGAACAAGTTATAAGTAAACTACAGGGAGAGGCCCTAACCTCTCCTATACTACATCTGTCTCTCCTTTCTCCAAAACTAAGAATCCTGGCTCTCAATGACAAAGAGAATGACAGACATAGAATGCCCATAATTGCATGTTTATTCATCCTACTTTTCACACACAGAGTTCTCAGAATAGCAATACTAATACTGTCATCACCAATATGATTACTAGATGTTGTAAACATCTTGCTTTCATGGCTGCCCCTATTTTTATACGATACTAGATCTCCATTGTCAGAACATGTAGCCATTATACCACCTTCTTGCTTTTCATTCACATGGAGACTTAATCGTAGAAGTAACTATATGATCACCACCAGTGCTTATATCAGCATCTTAGAGTCATTTTGGTTTTTTGAAGTCATTTCCTTAGAAAGTACCAAAAGAGGGCTCATGAGTGATGATACCAGTTTCTCTGTGCTTTTTTATATTTGAAAGTCAATTTGTTCGACTATTAAACTTTGATTCACATTGTCTTTCATATTTTTGTACTGTAGTTATTTTTGAGTTATTTTCTCTTATAGATTACTATAAGACTTTGAAGATAGTTCCCTGTGCTATACAATAGATTCATGTTGGTTATCTAGGGTCTCTTGCAGTGCAGGTGGACTCTGCCTTCTGAGCTACCAGCAAAGCTCATTTTATATGTAGTTGCGCCTATATATTAATTTCAACCTCCTAATATACCCACCTCTTCCCCATTTGGTAACTGTAGATTTTTCTGTATCTGTGAGTCTATTTCTGTTTCATAAATATGTTCTTTTTTTTTTTTTTCTTTTTAGATTCCACATACCAGATATATCATAAGAGACTTGTCTGTCTGGCTTACTTCTTTCATATTTTAAATTTTAGTCTATTTCTTATGGTATAAACCATTCCTACCAAATCTCCTGTTATCGATTCTACTTCCCCCCTTACACTGATCTTGCTCTTTTGCCCAGATACCTGTTCACTTCCTTCAAGTTCAGTAGTCTTACTAGGGCGTATCTTGGTCATTCTGGGTCAGTATTGTCAAATACGTGGTGTCTTTTTCAATCTGTAGCTTCCATGTGTAGTGTGTGAATGTAATTGTTTTGCAGATATATTTTTATGTGCATAATTAACTCTCATCATTTTATTGTACAGTAGAATGGATTCTGGAATTCTGCAACCAAGTTTAGGGAAGATTGCAGAACAAGGCTCATCAAACTACAGCTTGTGGCCTGAATGCTTACAACTTCCTGTTTCCTCGTGGCCCACAATCTAAGAGCAGTTTTTATATTTTAAATAATTAAAATTTAAATTGTTGCCTAAATTCCTACATAATATCCTCCATTTTGCCTCATGATGCTCAAAGCCTATAATATTTACTATCTGACTTTTAAGAAAAAGTACGTAGACCCCTTTTTCTAAAAGGATCATTGCAAAAAATGAAAGGAAGTACCCAGCAGATAAGATGAGGCCCATCCAACCATTACCTGTCCCAGACACTGTAGGCCTGCGTGTCTTGGTTCCTTGTGCCTTAGACAAACTCTGCTAGAACTTCCTATAGAACCTGTAATCCTGTCTCTCTCTCTACCTCTCTCGATGCTCCTCTCCCTGAGGGGGTCCATGAGTTAGTTCACATTAAAAAGCTCCCTGGGAAATGTTACTCATTCAGATAATTTTTCATCTTTATAGGGAATAATGACTCTAAGACAAAGGAAATGGTATTTGATTTTTAATACCTAGATTCAGCCTGTGTGTGTGTGTGTGTGTGTGTGTGTATAAGTGTGTGGTGTGGTTGTGTGTGGTCTCTGTGTGTGTGTGTATGTGTATGTAGGGTGTGTGTGGCTTCTGTATGTGTGCATGTAGTATTTATATGTGTGTATGGTGTGTGTGTATGTCTGTTTCTGTGCGTGTGGTGTGTGTATGTGTGTTTCTGTGTGTGGTTATATAGTGTATGTGTGTGTGGAGTGTGTGGTATGTGTGTATATGTGTGATGTGTTTGTGTGTGCAAATAGTATGTATATGGGTATGTGGTGTGTGTGTATGTGTATGTTTCTGTGTGCTTGGTATCTGGGAGCTTCTGTGTATGTGTGTGTGGTATGTGGCTTGTGTGTGTGTGTGTGTGTGTGTGTGTGTTTGGTAGTAATGGTGTGGCAGACTGGGCCTTTCCTTAGCCTCTGATGTGCATGGTGGCTTTTCCCTGGATTCACCATGGGAACTGGTCTATGGACCTCATGGGTGGTTCTAAAACTTACCCAATATCACCCTGGAAGAGTAGGCCTGGGTGGCAGGTGTCTGGAAGAAGGTAGGGGCAAAGGCTCTTTCTCACCCCCACCTGTAACTCACCTCCATCTCCCAGACTCAGCCAAGGGCCCTCAGGGCACCAGGATATAGGCCTCAGCGTCTGCCATGATTTTTTGAGTAAGCCCTGAGTAAATGGAAAGTTAGATCGTGTTCTTGGATAGAAAGACATAATCTTATAAAAAATACTGATTATTTCAAATAAGAATCTCAAGAGGATTTGGGGGGAATATAATTAAATAATCATATAGGGGGGAAAAAAAAGCCTGAAAAGAATTAGAACGCTAGTGAGAGAAATTTACATTTTAGAGTCATCAAATCAATATTGTCTTAACATACCAACAGATGAATTAATGTAATAGAATAGAGAATCTGAAAGTCAATTCTAATACTATATAGGGAAATTTAATTTATGGTAAAGGTAGAATTGACATTTATTTGGAAAAGTCAGCTTACTTGAAAAGTGAGGCTGGCACAAATGTACTGGTTGTCTGTCTGGAAAAAAAATAACTCCTATGTCAGGCCATATCCCTAAATAAATTGCAGATAGATTAAGGAATTATGATTTTGAAAACTCGAAGTAGTAAAAGTGCTTCTAAGGGTAAGGTGATTTTATTAACAAAATGGAAAAGTCACAAAGTAATACACAACACGTATACATCTCTATAGGCATGCATATGGTAGGAAGATGTCATGCTGTGGTTGTTCAGCTGCTAAGTTGTGCCTGACTCTTTGCAACCCCATGGACTGTAGTCCACCAGTCTCATCTGTCCATGGGATTTCCCAGGCAAGAATACTGGAGTAGGCTGCCATTTCCTTCTCCAGGGGAGCTTCCTGACCCAGGGATTGAACCCAAGTCCCTTGCGTCTACTGCATTACAGGCAGATTCTTTACCATTGAGCCACTGGGGAAGACCAGGAAGAGGCCATAGACAAAACAAAAAGATAAATTCATAGTTTTGGAAAATGTATTTGTGATGGGGATGATAAATAAAACCTTTAATGTCAAAAATAACAAGAAGAAAGGGAGCAGCACGACAGAAAAATGGACTAAAGGTGAACAGGCAGACTGGAGACTCAGTCCCCGGAGGCAAGGGTGGCACAGACTGTGGAGGGAAATGTCACTTCCCACCTCAGGGACTCCTGTGCTCTGACCCATGCTCCTCTTTACCCTCTTCATGTGGGTGCTGGGTTCCCCCTCCACACCCTGCCCCGCCCAGAAGCTCCTGCATTTCCTCAGAGTCCCCTCCCAGAGTCTGCCCTGCATCCCAGCCAGGAGTCCCCACCTTCACCTCACAGCTGTTGCATTTTCCTGCAAAACTGGTGGATTAAAAATCTGCTTCAGATTCCATATATATAGTATTGACTGACATATATATACTGTCATGCATAATTTAGACAGCTAGTGTGAAACTGCTGTATAACACAGGGAGCTTAGCTTGGTGATGACCTAGAGGGGTGGGATGGGANTCCCCAAGGGGGGGGGGATGGGAGGGGGAAGGAGGGGGAAGGAGGTTCAAGAGGAAAAGGATACATATAATTATAACTGATTCATGTTGTTGTCTGGTAGAAACCAACACAAAAGCAATTATCCTCCAACTAAAAAAAAAAGCTGCTTTTAAAACAGGAAGAACTGGCAGCCACGTGCCTACACCCCAATGGCTGCACATGCCTTCCTGAAGCTTCTGAGCGCTCCCTCCCCGCCCATACACCAGGTCCCTGTCTGGCCTGTAGGCATTTGAGCTTGAAACCATAGAATCTGGCCTCTCACATGCTCTGGGCCCTCTGGAGTTTGTCTTGGTTTAGAGTCTGCTCTATTAGACTGGCCCTGAGGTTTTTGGAATGACCCTACTGTGGGCATTGACTGTGCTTAAAGCTAAGTTTGCTTTGATGGTTTCTACGGTTTCTACCTTTACACTCAGTAGATCTGGTTCCTGGATTCCCAGGTCCTGAAAATGTGAGTTCTATGGTCTATANAATAAATTAGCCTAAAATTCATATGTAACCACGAAAGACCCCAAATCTCCACAGTAATCTTCAGAAAAAAGCATAAAACTGGAGGTATCACTCCCCCCAGATTTCAGACTATATATACTACAAAGCTACAGTAATCAAAACAACATGATACTGGTTGGTGAACACATGGAAGTTTGGGGAGAGTGGCATAATTGCAAAGAGCATGGAAGCTTCATGTCCTATCCCATATGCTTTGCTCTCTGCATCTCTTCCATCTGACTGTTCCTAAGTTGCATCCTTTTATAATAAACCAGTAATCTAGTAAGTAAAATGTCTCTCTGAGTTCTGCTCCAGAAAATTAATGGAACCTAAGAAAGATGCCCCCCAATCCCTCCCAGCATCAGAGTCTTTTCCAATGAGTCATCTCTTCACATGAGGTGGCCAAAGTACTGGAGTTTCAGCTTTAGCATCATTCCTTCCAAAGAAATCCCAGGGTTGATATCTTTCANTGAATTCAGATGCTTATATCTTTCCTTTTCTCCTTGGCTTTTCACCTCTCTTCTTTTCACAGCTATTTGCAAGGCCTCCCCAGACAGCCATTTTGCTTTTTTGCATTTCTTTTCCATGGGGATGGTCTTGATCCCTGTCTCCTGTATAATGTCTCGAACCTCTTTCCATAGTTCATCAGGCACTCTATCTATCAGATCTAGGCCCTTAAATCTATTTCTCACTTCCACTGTATAATCATAAGGAATTTGATTTAGGTCCTACCTGAATTGTCTAGCGGTTTTCCCTACTTTCTTCAATTTAAGTCTGAATTTGGCAATAAGGGGTTCATGATCTGAGCTACAGTCAGCTCCTGGTCTTGTTTTTTTGACTGTATAGAGCTTCTCCATCTTTGGCTGCAAAGAATATAAGCAATCTATCCTTTATCTATGTATCATTAGTCTATCTATTTGTATACATATATATTTACATGTGAAGAGGAACTAAAAAGCCTCTTGATGAAAGTGAAAGTGGAGAGTGAAAAAGTTGGCTTAAATTTCAACATTCAGAAAACGAAGATCGTGGCATCCCATTCTATCACTTCATGGCAAATATATGGGGAAACAGTGGAAACAGTGTCAGACTTTACTTTTTTTGGCTCTAAAATCACTGCAGATGATGATTGCAGCCATGAAATTAAAAGACATTTACTCCTTGGAAGAAAAGTTATGACCAACCTACATACCATATTGAAAAGCAGAGACATTACTTTGCCAACAAAGGGCTGTCTAGTCAAGGCTATGGTTTTTCCAGTGGTCATGTATGGATGTGAGAGTTGGACTGTGAAGAAGGCTGAACACTGAAGAATTGATGCTTTTGAACTGTGGTGTTGGAGAAGACTCGAGAGTCTCTTGGACTGCAAGGAGATCCAACCAGTCCATTCTAAAGGAGATCAGCCATCAGATTTCTTTGGAAGGAATGATGCTAAAGCTGAAATTCCAGTACTTTGGCCACCTCATGCGAAGAGTTGACTCATTGGAAAAGACTCTGATGCTGGGAGGGATTGGGGGCAGGAGGAGAAGGGGATGACAGAGGATGAGATGGCTGGATGGCATCACCAACTTGATGGACGTGAGTTTGAGTCAGCTCCGGGAGATGGTGATGGACAGGCAGGCCTGGCGTGCTGCGATTCATGGGGTCACAAGGAGTCAGACACAACTGAGTGACTGAACTGAACTGATATTTACATGTACACAACAACATTTGTGTATCCTGAATATATGTATGTATGTGCATACACATGCACATCTGTGGGCCCATACATGTATTTTTACATTTAGTACATGTGTAAAAACATATTCTTTTCCACATGTATATCTGTAGATCTCCATCTCTACCTATGGTGCGCTGCAGTCCATGGGGGCTGCAAAGAGCTGGACAAGACTTAGCAACTGAACAATAAAAACCAACAATAGTTTGCATGCTGTTTTCTTCTCAGGAACTAGGATCTGATTCTCCTAAGCTGCAGACTCTCCTGTAGTTTATTTAGGGGATGCATTCATCCCTCCTCCACTTTCTCTCTGATTTGAGGCTGGCCCTCCAGAGCCTCACTGTGAATCTCTGGTGGGCCTCAGTGGACCTCCATACCTGCTAGTTCTTCAGAGGGGCTCCAGTCTCATTGGTTCTTATGGGGAAAAAAAAATCCTTGGGCTCATATTTTTTAAAAATCTTCTTTTCCTTATTATATATGACCTGTCAAGCTTAATATTCCTTATCTGCAAAAAAAAAAAAAGAAAAAATTAAAAACACTTTTGAGGTAAGCCACTTAAAACATATGTATTTATTTTTTAATTATAAGATTTTAATCAAGCTTTAAAGTCTCTTGTTCAGATGTAGAAGACTTATCACATTGGGCTTAGATTTCATCAGAAATAAACTGGCAACAAGACAGGACTCCTAGGCTTGCATTTCAGACTCCATTGTCTCTGGGTTCTGGCTGGTATTTTGGCCACATCTGCAAGATACCCTGGCCTGACTCACTCGTTCTTAATTCTTCTCTCAAAAGAAGTTTCAATGGGGCCATTTTCTGTATTTGTAGTCGCTTGATGAACTGCCTCCTTCAGTTTTTCTAGATCCTCCTGTCAGCTGATTTGAGATGTCCGTCATCCAGTCAACTCCTGATATAATTTACAGGCTTGACTCAAGGAAGTGGCTATTTTTCCCAATCTGCTCTTTTTGAAACCCTCCCAGAGACAGTGGTTTTCATCATCTCAAAACCAGCCACCCAGCCTGGTGGCCCCATTCGCCTCTCTGAGAGTCTCATAGCAGTGTTGCACCAAATGGCAGGTTTCTGGAAAGAAGCTGAGCCGACTGATGCACTGCTGCAGATGAAGAGAAAGGACTTGATGAAATTCTGGCAGCATCCGTGGCATCCATGGGTGGGGATGTGGAGCCTTCCTGCTGGGAAGCCTGCGGGTTTGCCCTCCGGAAGCAGAGATGGCCCCTCTAGCACTCCTTCTGTGTCTCTAGTCGCTCTTTCCTGCTGCATGTGTGCAGTCTGAACTCTGCCTGTGTTTGTTCCTGCTGCTGACCCAGAGAGTGGCTGTGGTAGTGACGTACATGTACAGCTCAGGTCTCATCTTGAGCTGGAAGAGCTACTGTTGCAGTGAAAAGGAACAAAAGGGGAACGAGTCTTTCTTTTCTTTCCTGAGAACAAAGAAGATGGAGAGAATAGTGAGCAGACCTCACTGCTAGTTTTCACTTTAACTGTTGCTGACTAGGAACAAGACAGATTTTCTCTTCTTGGGCTCCAAAATCACTGTGAATGGTGACTGCAACCATGAAATTAGAAGATGCTTTTTCCTTGGAAGAAAAGGTATGGTAAACCTGGACAGCATATTAAAAAGCAAAGACATCACTTTGCTGACAAAAGTCTGTATAGTCAAAGCTATAGTTTTTACAGTAGTCATGTATGGATGTGAATTGGACCATAAAGAAGGCCGAACACCAAAGAATTAATTTTTTCTAATTGTGGTGTTGGAAAAGACTCATGAGAGTCCCATGGACAACAAAGAGATCAAACCAGTCAATACTGAGGGAAATCAACCCTGTATATGCATTGGAAGGACTGATGCTGAAGCTGAAGCTCCAATGGTTTGGTCACCTGATGCAAACAGTTGACTCATTGGAAAAGAACCTGATGCTGCGAAAGATTGAAGGCAGGAGGAGAAGGGGGTGGCAGAGGATGAGATAGTTGGATGGCATCACATGGCATCACACCAATTCAATGGACATGAACTTGGGTGAACTCCGAGAGATGGTAAGCAACATGGAGGCCTGGCGTGCTGCAGTCCATGGAGCTGCAAAGAGTAGGACATGACTCAGCGACTGGACAACAACAACAATCTGTTGTCTATAACTAAGCTTGCTTTTCTCCCCCTTAGCTCTGTGTGAGCTACATTCTGCACTTATTATCCTTTATGCTAATCACATCCTATATCTGGTGCTCAACTTTACAGCACTCTCTTTGCAGACCACCCCTTGTGGCTTCTCTTTTTTTGCATTATAAAAAGAAGACCACAGTGCGATACACAAAAGCCCCAACCAACGCGCTGCCTGACACCAACCTATGACTGTTTTTGAAACAATGCAAGAGGAAGAAGGATACAAGATACTTACACCTTTGTTCCTCATCACCAACCCCTGACTGTAAGCCCTCATCTTATATAATCCCCTAGATTCCTCATGGAAGGGAGGGCACAGTTCTTGAGGCACAAGCCTGCTGAATCTCTCCTCTCATAAGGATTAAAGTCATTTTCTATTTCCTCTAAATTCTGTCTCTGTATTTTTTTATTCAGCTTTGGCAGGCAGAGAAAGCCAAGATTTTGGTAGCATCACTACTGCTTTCAGCTCTGGTAGAGATGTGTTTGTTTACACACATGACAATTGAGCACATCGAGTCCCTGAAAATCTCAGTACCTGGCCACAGCAGGGTGAAGTTTGTTCCCGAGGCTGCCTACCTCCCCAGTCAGGGTGATCCCTGTAGCAGAGAGCATCTCCTATGGCCTGGGGTAACACTGATCTTTCCCCTACTGCTGGCTGCTTCCCTATCAGCATCTATACATTTCTTTTCTATAGAGTATAGATGATAAAGTACCTCTTCATAGGATTGGTGGAAGCAATAATGAATTTATACATCTCGGCTCTTGGAAGGGCATCCAACATGTCAGTGCCATGTAAAGATAGATGTTTTCCTGTCTCAAACAGTAAGAGAACGTTTCTTAGGGGAAACTAAGCTGATAATTTTTTAAGGGTTTGTTAAATAAGTGTTCATTTTTTTCTATTCTATGTTTTCCCTTTTTTGTTCTTTTTTAGAGCTGTAATCTAGATTTTAATTGTTCACAGTTCCTATTTTTCACACCCCCATGTCCAGATAATAAGCACATGCATCATACATTTTTATGAGTTCTGTGTGTCACATCCGTGTGAATGGAGACCAACTTCTCATGGTAGTTATACTGCATTTTGGCAAGATGGCTCTTTACAGAAACAACCCTTGTTTTTACAAGAAGTACACAAATCCCAGTGACAAGGGATGTCAGGACTAGGCAGCTGTGTGCTCATCATCTCCAATTTGGACCTTAATGCTCACCTTGTGTTTAAGACCCTGCAGGGCCCTCTTAGAGTCTGTGAGACCACCTCCAAGGACCATGCCCTCTTGTGTTCCTCACCCTCTCCCCGCCCCCTAATCTATGCTGGGCATCCACTCTTGGGGTGGACCCAGGAGCACAGGCAGATAATGAGAAGTTTTCATTGTATCTCTTTTGCCTTTTGTTTGCCTAGGCTCTCTGAGATGTTGACTTAAGAAAATAGTCACAACTTAAAAGTTGAGAGTTATGTTTTATCTGGTGGGAATTTTTTAGGACTTCCAGCCTGGGAGACAGCATCTCAAGTAACCCTGAGAGAACGGTTCTGAAGAGGTGGGAAAAGGAGTCAGGTTATATAGAAGATTGCAACAAAGGGAGCAGGTAGTCTGAACATCAAAGATTACTGAAAACATCAAAGATTAAGGAAAACCAGACATCTTAAATTAAGAAATTGAATGCTCTTCTATGTATGAGAAGGTGCAAACCTCTGGGCTCACTCATATGCTCCCTTTCATATGCATCTCAGCTATCTGGGACCAGCATCCTGTTTCCTGGTTTATTCAACTTCCTCATTTCCTTGCCCACTGTAAGGAGTGGCAGATGATTACCTGATAACTGTTTATCCATTTTGGAAGCCCTTGGGGCTCAGAAATTCACATTTGGAGGACCAAGATCACTGATGGCTGTGACATCCTTGTGTATTGATATGGCAGAAAGTACTCCATTTCACAGGGACTTTGGACTCTCCAGGCCACCTCTGGGGGCCATGTCAACATGCCTCCACTTGTACTGGGTGTTGTTATGGAATGAACTGTGTCCCCTACAAAATTCATACATCGAGACCTATCTGAAATGTGGTTAAGGGTGGGCCCTAATCCAATATGATCTAAATATCTTTATAAGAAGAGACGAGGACACAGACACACACAGAAAGAAGACCCTGTGAAGACACAGGGAAAAGACAGCCACCTGCAAGCCCAGTGGTGGACCTCAGAAGAAACCAACCTTACAGACGTTTGGAGCTCAGACTTCTGGCCGCTGGGAATATGAACCCATACATCTCTGTTCTTTAAGCTGCCCTGTCGGTAGAGCTTTGTTATGGCAGCCATAAGGCAGCATTAAAAGCAAGGTACCAAGTCAGTTTTGATACTTTCTCATCCTGGGTGAGCAGATGGAGCAGTTAGCAAACCTTTTCTCTGGCTTTGTCTTGAATAACGTATTTTTAGGGAGAGCTTGGGAAAGACAGAGGATGCATACAGGACAGCCTCATATTACTTTTACATTGAGTGCTTCCCCTCCCTCCATTCTAAATTGAATAACTACAATCCCATTTAAATGGATGGCATGTATGTTTTAATAAGAAAAATAGTATTTTACTCATAATTAAGCATTTTTACTGTTGTATTTTGAGAAAACTGAGGGTGGTTGGTAATCAGAGTTCTGGCAATAAATTGTAAGACTCCTCATTGAATTCAAAAGAAATAGCTCTTTAGTTGGCATCTTTTTGCCTTACATCCTGTCTTATGAGAATGAAATAAGCAGAGGAAATATGTGTACAAAAAAGTACTTGAGGTAAGAAGAAAAGTTTAACACTCACAGCTTTTTAAAGAAACCACATGCAGTATCGTGCTAATCTATTTCATCTGAGGAACAAAATATCCTTCGATAAAATATCTCACTGGTTTCTCTTGAAACCTTGCTGTATTTTCATACTGCGTGTATGTTCAAACATCTTTCTATGGCATTGCTTCCCAGACATTCTGTGGCTTTGGACAAGGATGGAAAGCAGATGACATCCAGTTCTCAAAGCTCTTGTAGTGACAACCACAGGCCTGCACACTCAGTACAGGTCTTTAACAAGTGTGCTCACGTCTGGTTGGTACACAAACAAGTTTAGGGCAAAGTTCACTTGCTTACTTCCTTGAATATGCCGAAAAGTGAAACTGCAGCACAAATAACATAGTAGTGTAAGCCTTGTTATACATATGATGAAACATCATTAAATCTAGTTGCCCTTAGAAGCCCAGCCTCCTAGTCCAGCCCTCCTTTAGTCCTTCATTAACATATACACCACACACTATTTGCAATAGCTAAGACATGGAANAGACCACTGAGGGTTTTCAAAAGATTCCAAGCCCTTTCCAGCTTCAGACTTGTCCCATCAATAGAATGGAGAGGCAGCTCCAACCTCCAATGTGAATCATGAGTCCTGTTCAGCTGTGTCTTGATGTCCATTCTTTTCCCTTATGGCTCTTATCTTGTTATGAAAATGCATTTTTTAATATGGTCAGGCAGCATCTATCTTACCCTTTAAAACTGTAAGTTCCCCAAGAAAGTCATCTTATATAGTTTGTTCATTGTTTTCCTATGAACTAATATCCCTCCTTACAGACTCATTAGTTTTTGAAAAAAGTAAATTAATGAAGCACATAGCTATTGCCCAACACCTATTGTTATTTTCATGAAAATGTATACGGATTTCCTGAGCTTTTCTTCTTCAGGAAAAGAATGCTATCTTGGGATATTCCATATTTTGCTAATTGACATTCATTAGCAGCTGGAAATGAATTTTTAAACAGTTTGAACTTGAGGACATGTTCACCACCAGAGTAGAGGAAATTACTCCTTAGTGGTCGTAAAGGAGGTCTGCTACTAATTGGGTCTTAGGCAGTTCCTTTGACCTTGGGCAATTGTGAATTTTCCTTACATGCAAATGAGCTAGCTTAGATACCCTTTCCTGGCCCTGACCTTGACATATGATGAGACCATAAACAACTGTAATAGGATATAGAATGCACTATGGTTTACATGGTGGCAGTTTAATGGTTTACAAAGTGGCAGTTTTGATTTGTGCATACATTCCAGGAAGGAAAGTGTTCTCCTGCATACCTCATTATAATTAATCCTCATCTTAGCTTTCAGGGCTTCCCAGGTGGCTCAGTGGTAAAGAATCTACCTGCCAATGTAGGAGGCTCATGTTCAATCCTTGGGTTGGGAAGATCCCCCAGAGCAGGAAATGGCAACCCACTCCAGGACTCTTGCCTGGGAAATACCATGGACAGAGGAGATTGGCGGGCTACTGTCTATGGAGTCACAAAAGAGTCAGACAACTTAGCGACTCAACAACAACTAGTGTCTTTCAACCAGGCTGCCCACTGCCAACCACGAACTCCTTCTTGGTTTACTCCAGGGTCTATGCTCTACAAACTCAGAGTCCAATCTTGTCTAGTGTCTGTTCTTGTATAACTTGGGAGCTAGGAATGTTTTTCTTACATCCTCATTTGGATACAAAAAACTCATCAAAGGAATACTGTTGAGATACATGAAAATCAGATGAAATTCAAATTTCAGTATCCATAAATACGCTCCATTGGAGCATGGCCACTCCTTTTTGTTTGTTTACTTGTTGTCTACGGCTTGTTCTACAGTGACAGAGCTGAGTAGTGGTGACATTGATCTATATTTCTGTCTTTGTGCCAGTACCACACTGTCTTGATGACTGTGGCTTTGTAGTAGAGCCTGAAGTCAGGCAGGTTGATTCCTCTAGTTCCATTCTTCTTTCTCAAGATTGCTTTGGCTATTTGAGGTTTTTTGTATTTCCATACAAATTGTGAAATTATTTGTTCTAGTTCCCTGAAAAATATCATTGGTAGCTTGATAGGAATTGCATTGAATCTATAGATTGCTTTGGGTAATATACTCATTTTCACTATATTGATTCTTCCGATCCACGAACACAGTACATTTCTCCATCTATTTGTGTCCTCTTTGATTTCTTTCACCAGTGTTTTATAGTTTTCTACATATAGGTCTTTTGTTTCTTTGCATAGATATATTCCTAATTATTTTATTATTTTCGTTGCAATGGTGAAAGGAATTGTTTCCTTAATTTCACTTTCTGTATTCTCATTGTTAGTGTATAGGAATGCAAGGGATTTCTGTGTGTTGATTTTATATCCTGCAGCTTTACTACACTCATTGATTAGCTCTAGTACTTTTCTGGTGGTGTCTTTAAGGTTTTCTATGTAGAGGATCATGTCATCTGCAAACAGTGAGAGTTTTATTTCTTTTCCAATCCAGATTCCTTTTATCTCTTTTTCTGCTCTGATTGCTGTGGCCAAAACTTCCAAAACTATGTTGAACAGTAGTGGTGAGAGTGGGCACCCTTGTCTTGTTCCTGACTTTAGGGGAAATGCTTTCAATTTTTCACCATTAAGAATAATGTTTGCAGTGGGCTTGTCATATATAACTTTTATTATATTGAGGTATGCTATTTGTTGTATGCCTGCTTTCTGGAGGGTTTTTTTTTTATCATAAATGGATGTTGAATTTTGTCAAAGGCTTTCTCTGCATCTATTGAGATAATCATATGGCTTTTATTTTTCAATTTTTTAATGTGGTGTATTACATTGATTGATTTGCAGATATTGAAGAATCCTTGCTTCCCTGGGATAAATCCCACTTGGTCATGATGTATGATCTTTTTAATATGTTGTTGGATTCTGTTTGCTAGAATTTTGTTAAGGATTTTTGCATCTATGTTCATCAATGATATTGACCTGTAGTTTTCTTTTTTGTGGCATCTTTGTCAGGTTTTGGTGTCAGAGTGATGGTGGATTCATAGAATGAGTTTGGAAGTTTACCTTCCTCTGCAATTTTCTGGAAGAATTTGATTAGGATAGGTGTTAGCTCTTCTTCAATACGTTTTTATTGAGTGGAAAATGGAGTATTTCTTGCCATATCGGTAAACTACGATGTTACATTCATCAGTGATTGTAGCCCTCCAGTGTGTTTTTGAGCGCTAAGGGCACCCAGGAAGGAGAAGAATATCTGTGATCTAACAACCAATCAGGACCACAACCACTCCCTAAGGTGAGCCCCAATGCAGCTCAGGATGTGAAAAACACAAGATACTGGCCCCAGATAGCTGAGATACATATGAAAGGAATGATTTCAGTGAGCCCAGACTCTTCTTATAAATAGAAACTTGCTAAATCCTTAACTGGGGTTATCTAGTTTTCTGTAATTAACAATAAGCTCTTGATTTTCAGACTACCTATCCTTTGCTGTAAAGTTTCTATATAACCTGGCTCCTCCCCTCACCTCCTTGGAGCAGTTCTCTCAGGGTCACTTGAGATGTTGCCTCCCAGGCTTGAAGTCCTAAAAATTCCCACCAAATGAAACATATACACAGTGGAATATTACTCAGCTATTAAAAAGAACATATTTGAGTCAGTTCTAATGAGGTGGATGAAACTGGAGCCTATTATATAGAGTGAAGTAAGTCAGAAAGAAAAACAATACAGTATATTAATGCATATATACAGAATTTAGAAAAATGGTAATGATGACCCTATATATGAGACAGCAGAAGAGACACAGATATAAAGAAGAGACTTTGGGACTCTGTGGGAGAAGACAAGGGTGGGATTGAAACCGTTTATCTCAGGTTGGGACTTGATTCCATGTGACTGGGATTCAAACCCAGTCAAAACCCTGCTTGGGACTTAAACCCACATGGCTGGGATTCAAACCCAGCCAAAACCCAGGGTACCTGGTTTCAGGACCTAATGAAGATCAGGTTCTTGATGTTTCACTGCAGAAAGAATTCAGTGAGAGACAAAGTGATAGGTATGAAGTGGATTTATTCAGATACAGCGAGAAGCACACTCCACTAACAGAGTGTGGGCCATTGCAGAGGGCGAGTAAGGCCCTGAAATTTGGTGTGGTTAGTTTTTATAGGCTGGGTAATTTCATATGCTAATGAGTGGGAAGACTATTCCAACTATTTTGGGGAAGGAGCAGAGATTTTTAGGATCTGGGCCACTGCTCACTCCTTGGTCTTTTAATAGTGTCTTGGAACTGTCATGGCATCTCTGGGTGTGTCATTTCACTTGCTGATTGAGGATCAAGGTCTAGTCTTATCTGCCATCTTGGTCTCATTTGATTCTAATTGGTTTTACATTGGGTCCTTGGGCTATGTCATTCTTTCAATAGTTGTGCCCTGCCCCTTTCCCTCCTGCTACAGGATGATTTGAGAGAATAGCACTGAAACATGTATATTACCTTATGTGAAGTAGATGACCAGTCCAAGCTCAATGCATTAAACAGGGCACTCATAGCTGGTGCATTGAGACTGTCAGGTGAGTGTATGCTGTTCGGTTCTGTCTTGTCACAACAAAGATTTGGAGTGACAGACATTAAAGCCCTCAACATGTCACAGCTCTCAGGTCTTCGATAAACCATGTTATAGATCTTAGACAAATCAGTGTTACAGCTCTATTTTATTTAGAAGATAGCAGGAGATTCCAACCTCAAAGCGTGAGGGCATGCCAATCCAAAGACGTGAAGAGAAGAGAGTGGAGGAGTGCGCCAATGCGCGGGAGAGAGTGTGTGTGTGAGAGAGAGCCCTTTGGCTCCTCTTTTTGTATGTTTTTCCCGCCCCCTGGGCTTGCCCTATGCAAATTGGGCTAGCCAGGAGTGCTGTTTGTTCTACCTGAAGTCCTCTCTCAGGTCCTTGGACCTTCCTTTGACCTTCCTTTGTTCTATTTTCGCAGGCTTTTCCCTTCCTTGTCTTTTAGCCACCACCATTTTGGACTCCTGTTTCCTATTCTAACTAGCTAACAGGACAACTCAGAGGGATGGGTTGGGGAGGTAGGTGGGAGGGTGGTTAAGGACAGGGGGACATATATACACTTGTGGCTGATTCATGTCAATGTATGGCAAAGGCCACCACAATATTGTAAAGTAATTGGCCTCCAATTAAAATAAATTAATTGATTAAAAGAAAAAACATAACTCTCAACTTTTAGGGTGACTGTATCAAAAGTGATACAATTAACATCCCCATGCACAGTTTTTAGAGCTTAAAATTGATCAAGGGTTCATTATACAATATATGATTGCCATTATTATTTACATTCTGTTCTGTTAGGTTTTTGTTACAACCTTGTATATATTGTCACCCTGCTTATTTAACTTATATGCAGAGTACACCATGAGAAACACTGGGCTGGAAGAAGCACAAGCTGGAGTCAAGATTGCTGGGAGAAATATCAATAACCTCAGATATGCAGATGACACCACCCTTAAGGCAGAAAGTGAAGAGGAACAAAAAAGCCTCTTGATAAAAGTGAAAGAGGAGAGTGAAAAAGTTGGCTTAAAGCTCAACATTCAAAAAATGAAGATCATGGCATCTGGTCCCATCACTTCATGGGAAATAGATGGGGAAACAGTGGAAACAGTGTCAGACTTTATTTTGGGGGGCTTCAAAATCACTGTAGATGGTGATTGCAGCCATGAAATTAAAAGACGCTTACTCCTTGGAAAGAAAGTTATGACCAACCTAGATAGCATATTGAAAAGCAGAGACATTACTTTGCCAACAAAGGTCCATCTTGTCAAGGCTATGGTTTTTCCAGTAGTCATGTATGGATGTGTGAGTTGGACTGTGAAGAAAGCTGAACACCAAAGAATTGATGCTTTTGAACTGTGGTGTTGGAGAAGACTCTTGAGAGTAGCTTGGACTGCAGGGAGATCCAACCAGTCCATTCTAAAGGAGAT